>CAUYLG010023741.1:0-61789 GCA_963573385.1 Cacajao melanocephalus | reverse complement strand
CTTGGTCAGGCATGGTAGCTCACACATGTAACCCCAGCACTTTGGAAGGCCAAGGTGGGTAGATCACAATGTCAGGAGTTCAAGACCAGCCTGGCCAAGACAGTGAAATCCCATCTCTACTAAAAACACAAAAATTGGCTGTGCGTGGTGGCAGGTACCTGTAATCCCAGCTACTTCAGAGGCTGAGGCAGAGAATTGTTTGAACCTGGAAGGCGGAGGTTGCAGTGAGCCCAGATCATGCCATGGCACTCCAGCCTGGGCAGCAGAGCAAGATTCCATCTCAGAAATAATAATAATAATAATAATAATAATAATAATAATAATTTGTTTTCCCTTTACCATGTTGCCCCTTTTTTTTAAGTCACTAAATATAAAACATATTTAACAAGTGGGAAATTATGCTTCAACTTTTTATGGCAGTACTTGTAGGCATGTTTATTTTCCACGGGCATTATTTCTGTTCTCCATAATGCATTACATATATATTTAATCATTTGAATCATATAGGATATTATATAACATTATATAATTTATTGTATGCTATACTAATTTATATATTTTGTTGCTCTTGGTTTCAGTGTCAGTCATTGGAAAGTGTTTCCCTTGGCTCCTGTAAAATTTGAAATTACATCATGCTGTTTGATTTTGTTTGGTTGGCTTTATTGTTCTTTAACATTATTTTACTTGCTAGAATTTTAAGGTGTTCCAGGCTTATTGTGTTGTGTTTTTGCACAATCCATGTATTAAGCACTTTTCGTGGAATCTTAGTTGCTTGTTTTGGTGAATGGTATTAGAAACAAAGATTTAAGTAGTGTGTACTCTCATTCCCACTTTCATAGTGAGACAGTTTTTCTTCTTTGTGTAATCATTGAGTCCCAAAATACTTGCATAGTGGTTTCAGAATTGGTAGTGGATAATGACTATACCAACTGAGTAAGATGCTCACGCAAATCACTTGCTCTTTAGGCTAGAATCTCTCCTTGTCTCCTAAATTACTTGGGTCAGCCTCTTTTTCAGATATTGGGCAATACCCTCAATATCACTTCCTGCATTTTTTACTTTATTCTTAGGAATTTCACTCAATGCCCTGCCTCTTCCTTTTCTCTCTTGATTTGTTATTTTTTTTTTTTTGAAAGAAAGGAAAAGAGAGGAAAGAAAGTGAGAGTGAAAGAAAGAAAAAAAAAAGAATGTACGTCTCTCTTGATTTCTGGAGCAAAGAATTCCCCCAAAAGGGACTTTCTAGTCTACCTTCAATAGTCCATGATGGAAGGAAGCTATAGAAACATCCCTGCATGACTCAGCACAAGCTCAGTTAACACAGTGGGCATGGCCTGCCCCTCTAAACCACTCCCACCATGGACTGGGCAGCAGCTTGTTATCCCTGATAGTCTTCCTTGATTCAGAATCTACTCTGTCTGATATTAATATTGTTATTCCAGCTATTTTTATAATTAGTGTTAGCAGGGTATATTTTATTCCATTCATTTACTTTAAAATCATAGGTATGATAATATTTAAAGTGGATTTCTTATGACAACATACAGTTGTGCCTTGCTTTTTCACCCACTGACAATTTTATCTTTGAGTTGGTTCAGTGATACATCTCACAATTAGAAAAAGCTGTCATACTAGTTAGCTTACACTATGTGCTGTAAATGTTATTAGTTCATATAATCTGGCCAACATTCAAGAAGTAGGCGCTATTACCATTCCTATAGTCCAGCACTGAATCTGATCCAAACACTCTGAAGGAAAGATATAGAGGAATCTGAGCTTGACTCAGTCTATGTCCAGAGGCCTAGCTCATATGTGCTATTTTCCAATGTGTATTCTCATACATGGTAAATACTTTCTAGGGTTAGTTGCAGGACTCTTACCCTGCTTTATGGTCATGAAGATATTTTCCTAAATTGTTTTCTATAGACTACATTAAATATTTTTATATTTTGGCCTATGATTCACCTGGAATTAACTTCATGTGTAATGTGAAGCCAAATGTCAGGTTTTAATTTCCCTAAAAGGATATTCTGTTTTCTAAGACATTTTTATAAAAATTCATCTATTCCCTTTCACTGACTTATAAAATATTTGATCATGTATACATATGTCTATTTTTCAGCTGTGTTTTCTTTTTTTTACAGGCATGTGCCATCACATACAGCTTACTTCTATAGTTTGGGTAGAGATGGGGTTTTACCATGTTGGCCAGGCTGGTCTCTAACTCCTGACCTCAAGTGATCTGCCCACCTTGGCCTCCCAAACTGCTGGGATTACAGGTGTGAGCCCACATTTTCACATCTTTCAAATAGAATGCATAAAGAATTTGATACTCTGAAAACACTGTTGGCCAGACAGCAAATTGTGATTGCCCTTATTGGCACACACATGAACTTGGTGTAAAAACCTTCCATAGTCACATTCTAGTGATATTGTCAGCCTGAAAACTTGCAAAGGGGCCATGAGCAGGTTGGAAAAATAATCAGACACTAGTAGCACAGGATACTCCTAAGAAATGCACATCAACAAAGCTTCTGATTAGCAGAGATGTTGATAATGTAAGAAAAATCCTGGTTAAGATGTATTGAGAAGTGATTCAGAAGAGTTTGGTCTGAATGATAAAAATTTGAGGATACTTATATTAGTGTGTTTTGCTTGTATTTCCCATCTCATATAATCATGTGTGTAATATAAAACAAGTATCTACATATAATCATAGGACTAATAGAAAACAAATATGAACATTTGTATGTTTGTAATAATTATTTTCAGTATGTTTTAGTTCCATGTTTTTAATTATTTTAATATGAAATAAAAATAAGTGATAGGAAGTTATAGTTTTTCAGTAGATTTGCTTTCATAGTGACATAAAATAATGAGGCATTTTTCAGTTGCTGCAAATAATAGTGCTTGCATTACTTAGAGAAAGCTGTCAGTATTAGTAAATACTGACAGTGTTTGTTAAAGACCTACTATTAGTCTAAATACTTTATGTATTATTAGTTTGTTCAATCCTCACAACTCAAGTAGTGGGCACTATTACCTCTTCCATGGTTTAGTTCTGAATCTGAGCTAAAGCCTGACAGGAAAGGAATAGAATAACCTTCATCTTGATTCAGTCTGTCTCCAGAGTCTTCACACACATCAACTCTGCTACAATACCTTTATCTTATAAGACAAATGCTTTCTTGGTGTAGTTTAGGAATTCTTATCCTACTTCATGGTCATGACATTATTTCCCTAAGGTTTTAAATTTTGCATTGAATATTTTATACTTAGGTTTATGATCTATGTAGAACTGTTTTTGTGTGTAATGTGCATTTACAGGTAGATATCTTTTCCCCTGATGGATACTCAATATCCTGAAATATTTCTTGAAAATCCTCCAAAAATGTTTTCTTATGAATTATTTGCATATGTGTGTGTGTGTGTGTGTGTGTGTGTATCAGTTTTCAGCTCTCTCTTTTCATTTGTTCATCTCACTACCTCTAAAAAGATACCACACTGTCTTGTTATTAAGAGTGTTCCTTTAACACAAGAATTTCTCCTCTAGCGCCCATTTCATTACTTCTGTGCTATTTTGTAATGAAGACAGGAGTAAAAGCCTGAATGCCTTGCACCTGCACCAGTATTCCAAGTTGTACCTCAATAAAGAAAGGGCTTAGATCTTTAGAACATTGCTGTTTTTCTGTAAGGTCCTGGTGAGGCAGGCAATTGCCCCATACCACTCTCCATTGTTTTGATTTAGTATATTCTCAGTGAATTTGCTTCAATCTCATGCCTTCTCATTTTCTTTTTTGCTTTCTGCAGCCTGGGGAACTTTCTACTCCAGCAGCAACAGGGAGAAGGGAAGGACCCGGTACAGATATTGGTGAGTGCCTCCTGCACAAACACAGACTGCTACTACACAATGTTTACCTCCTTCAGACTACATCCATTAAAGACAGTGCATAAGCAGATATAGGAGAGCTGAGCCCATCTCTATGGTGTCTGCATGGGAAACACCAGCATTTCCTTGCCCTACTTCTGGTGTTGGTTGGGGAATTCAATTATATCTTAGAAAGATCGAGTGTGTCTCAAGGATCTAGAATGAGAAATACCATTTGACCCAGCAATCCCATTACTGGGTATATACCCAAAGGGTTATAAATCATTCTACTATAAAGACACACGCACATGTATGTTTATTGCAGTACTGTTCACAATAGCAGAGACTTGGAACCAACCCAAATGCCCATCAGTGACAAACTGGATAAAGAAAATATGGCACATATATACCATGGAATACTGTGCAGCCCTTAAATGGATGAGTTTATGTCCTTTGCAGGGACGTGTATGAATCTGGAAACCATCATTCTTAGCAGACTAACACAGGAACAGAAAACCAGATACCACATGTTCTCACTCATAAGTGGGTGTTGAACAATGAAAACACATGGAAACCGGGAGGGGAACATCACACACCAGGACCTGTCAGGAGATAGGAGGCTAGGGGAGGTTTAGCATTAGGAGAAATACCTAATGTAGATGGCGGGTTGATGGGTGCAGCAAACCACCATGACACGTGTATACCTACCTGTGTAACAAACCTGCACATTCTGCATATGTACCCCAGAACTTAAAGTATAATAAAAATGAATAAATAAATAAATTGTGATGCAGAATGTTGCTAGAAAAAAAGATCGAGTGTATCAAAGAATTATTCTGTTTGCTGTCCAAAAACAAATGACCATATCGTGCCTTGTCTTGTAATATTTGTTCCATGTTTGTTTTAGTGTGGAAAGGCCTTTGACATTTGTGTTATAAATGAACATTGTTATCACATAAACATATAGAATTAAATTTGAATTATTGTATTATTAGTGGCTTTATTTAATCATTCATAATCATTTTTCAAAATATCCTTCAATTATTTATATATTTTAATGGATCACTCTTTATTAAATCAAATGGAAATGTTACCCATTCTCTATAAAGTGTTTTCCAGAAATTTCCTCTGAGATATTTCTAGTTGAAAAGAAAAGGAGCAGAAAGTTTGCTGGGAACCACAAGACAAAATTTGCTAGAGACTAATACTTAAAAAGGGTTCTGTATATGCTTAGTTTGTTCTAATTTGCAAGGTTCACAAAGCATTAATTTGAATGGATGGAACATCAAGACTTCCTTCCACGACATATTTAACAAAGACCAGTTATTTGTTAAATATGCATGAATAAACTTCAGCATATTTTTTTTCCTTTCCGAAAATTGTAGACATTGGCTTGAATCTCTGATTCCTTGTACGCAGTTTTTGTAAACATCTGTGTGGCATTTCTTTGTACTAATGGCTCATAATATAAGTATGTATTCTTCTCTTATTCTTTAATGAGTAAATACCAAAATTGCCTTTTCAGTTAAAAAAGGAAAACTACTCTAAAAATTTGTACATACAACCTCACACAGCAAATATTTTGATTATGGTCTGTAGAAAAGTTGCAACTTACATTTATTTTCTTTTATCAGATAATCTTTTAAAAGTGATTTATGTTTGTGCTTTTTTAGATTACCCTAAAATCTTCAGAGTTGCTTTTTGTCTACTACATGTGTGGAGCTCAAAGAACAACATGAAGTTGCAATGTTCAATGATGCTTATGCCCAACGGGGTTTCAGAAAACTTGACAAAAATTAGACTATAATGTGGAAGAGCTCCCCTTAGGAACTGAGAGGACAGGTTTCAGGCCTGGGATGAGACGGATATGGGAAGCCTCCAGGAGGAGGAGCAATGGAGAAGGTGCTGGAGAGTGAGGGACAGTGGGTCCAGCAGACAGGGGACAGAAAGGGAGAAGGAAAGAGTGTGTTGAGCATGAGAAGAGGGCAGCAGATTGAAAGGACTGTTGGGGTGAGTAATAGGTGAAAAGATAGAGCAGGAAGGGCAGACCATGGAGGCACTGGGCAGCGGAGGCAGAGAGGGTCGCTTCCTGAAGACTGCATTCTGTGGGTAGGGATTTGAATGTCTGGGTCTGGTTCCCTGAGATGTTACCCCAGCCCATGAGCTCAGCCTGTGGGGAGGATGGTGAGAAGTGCGTGGGCCCTGTCCACGAGGGAGGCTCCTGGGCTCTACCAGTGGGGCATGGGTCTGGAAGAAAGGAGGGTGGAGAAGCACAGAGAGGACCCCTGGCTGCCTGACTGGAGAGCTCATGGGGCTTGGATGCCCTTGTTCACCTTCTTTTCAGCATGGCTCCGACCCTCACTTCCCCGCCAGTATAGGTTTTTGATCCCTCCGTCCTTTTGCAGGTATCGGTGGGATCCATGGACCAAAAAACTCACAGCTGCCGGCTCCTCTCCACCTGGCTCCCACATCTGGGAGGCTGGGAGCGGCCTGGCCGGAAGTGCGGGTGCGGGGGTCGCAGCTGCGCAGTGAGGGGACCCAAGGCTGCTGCGCAAGCCGGGCTGAGGGGCGGGAGCCAGGCACACAGGGGGCGTGAGGGCCGCAGGCGGAGAGCGAGGATGGCAGGGGAGTGAGGGTGGCTGTTTGCAGCGTCAGCGTTTGGATTTCATGGTCGCTTCTCCGCGAACGCGTTCAGGTTCCCGTGACGGTGCCTGCCAGGGTCGTCATCCGTGTTCTACAAACCTAAGGATTTTCTCGTGTTTTCCAGACTGTAACGTAAATTTTTATGCTTTTTCTCTCTCTCACATGTGCCCTTTTATATTATGTACATAGCAATATTTTCCTAAATTTTCTATTTGTGAATAATTCATAAAGAATGTACCAACCCATTTATTTTTAATGAACACTGGGTATATTTATGGATTACAGTGTGATGTTTTGATTCTTGTATTCATTGTGGAATATTCAAATCAAGCTAATTAACACATGCATCAACTCACCAGCGGACCAACATTAAAAATCTATTACTTAGCAATTCTAAAATGTATAGCATGACATCAGAGCAAATGAAACTGCCAGGCCTCAGTAGCCCGAGACTCACCATTTTTGAAGGCGGTAAGGTTCCCATTTGTGAGGGTGTCATCGCTGCATGCCCTTAAGCAAGGGGGGTGTTTGGGTTGCTTCGTTTGCCCTGTTAATTTTGGATGCTTCTGTGTTCTAAGAACTATTAAGATAATATGTTTGAAAAATCCAGTTGCTTTAACTTTTACTTTGTTTTACTCTTCTAACAAGGTTATAACTTTTCTTTTACTGACTTTGGTTTAATGTATTATTCTTTTCCTAGATTCCCCAGGTGGAATCACGGTTGACAGATTTTTGATCTTTCATCATTTCCTATGTATGCATCCAATGCTATACTTTTCCCTATATGCTCTGTTTTCCTTTCATTCCACAAATTTTGATAAATTCTGTTTTTATTTTTATTTAGTTGAAAAAATCTTTAAAAATTTCTCTGGGGCTGTCTTGTTTAATTTCTATGCATTTTGGGATATTCAGTTATCCTTCCAGTTATCCTTTGATTTCTGTTAAATCCACTGTTGTGTGAGAACTGACATTGTATGATTTCCATTTTGTAAAATTGATAGGGTATGTGTGTCCCTGAATGTGGTACATTTTGCTGAATATTCCATGTGAGCTTAAGAAGAATGTGTCATCTGCAGTAGTTGAGAGAAGTAGATTGTAGGTATCAGTTATGCCCAGTTGCTTGTTGGTGCTATTGAGTTCAGCTTTTCTCTCCTTCCTCTCTGTATCTGATATAGGGTGTTAATGTTTCCAACTATAAAGCTGAATTGCTGAATTCATCTTTTTCCTTGTGGTTCTATTGATTTCTGCCTCATTTAGTTTACCTTCTGTTGTCAGGCTCTTAGGCTTTAAGAATTATGACATCTTGTTGGAAGAGTGGCTCTTCATCTCTATGTAATACCCTTCTTTATTCCTGATAGCTTTCCTTGTTTTGAAGTCTGCTCTGCCTGTAATTAATATAGCTCCTCTTGTTTACTTTGATTAGAGTTAGCATGGTATATTTTGTTCATTTACTTTTATTTGTCTCTAAGTTGGGTTTCTTACAGGTAACATATCTTGTATCTTTTTTAATTCACTTTGTCAAGTTGTGTCTTTAATTAGTGCAGTTAGACCATGGACATTGAAAGTGATAATTGATATAGTTGGATTAATATTTACCATATTTTTGACTGTTTTCTACTTGTTGCCCTTGTTATTTCTTCCTACTTTATCTTCCATTCATTTTCTGTCTTTTGTGGTTTTCACTGAGCATTTTATGTTATTCCATTTTTCATTTTTTATATTAGCTATGTATGATTTTAACTTTATTGGTTTATTATTTTATATCCTTACTTTATTATGAGAAAATAATTTCTTGGAAATAATAGGAAAAATTATTAGATTATATGTGTCTATATATCTTATGTATATGTATATATGTACAGACATATGCACATTTTCATGTATGTTTGTGTGTGTATATATGTGTGTGTGTGTGTATATATAAATATGAAATAGATGTCAGCAATAAGATAAAAGAGAATAGAATTAAGATTATGCTGTTATTATAAGATTTTCATAATACCTGTGAAGCAATATAGTTGTATTTGAAAAGTGATGGGTTAATTTTAAATATAATATTTCCAACTGTAGGATGGTCTTATGCACAAAAAAACCCTTCCTTCCTGACTATTGGCAATAGCGTGAATAAAGTGCCTTGCCAAGTGGGCTTTTCTTACATGGCAAAATGATTTATAAAATCCATCAAGGGAAAGAGATTTCTGGCAAGAATATCATAATCATATGTAATGTATTTAATGAATGAATCTAAGTGACATTTCCACATCTTTGCATTACTGTATTGTTTCAAAGCAAGTCACATTTCCTGCTTATACTCACTGGAGTGAGATTAGAATAGATAGGAGAAGGTGGGGATAACAACTGGACACCAACTTAATGTCTGCTTGACACATCAGGTATTCTCCTGTATGAATCAGGTATTATCTTGATCTCACTTGTTTTTGTGACCTTAACCCTTTTGAAAAGTACTGGTCAGATATTTTATAGAATGTCCCACAATATGATTTTGTTTGATGGTTTCTCGTGCTTATGTTAGGCATATGGATGAATTAAACACAGTCACCTAAATTTGAAGACAAAAAGAAGACCTAAAAAGTAATATTATAAATAAAAACTCAAGAAGAAAAATAATTTTTAAAAATATGGAATGACAAAGAATTCACAATATAGTTAAGTTTAGTGGTTAAGGGAGACTGTGAAGTTAAGGAGATACACAAAGGAGGTATCAACAATTTTGCTAATGATCAGTTTTCTTAAGCTTCCAAGTGACATTTTTTAGGCTGGACATGTTGGCTCATGCCTGTAATTCCAGTACTTTGGGAGGCTGAGGTGGGCAGATCACTTGAGGTCAGGAGTTCGAGACCAGCCTGGCCAATATGGTGAAACCCCATCTCTACTAAACATACAAATAATAGCTGGCCATAGTGGTGAGTTCTTGTAGTCCCAGCTACCTGGGAGGCTGAGGCAGAGAGTAGCTTGAAAAGAGGGAGAAGCTGTAGTGAGCCAAGATCATGCCACTACACTCCAGCCTGGGTGACAGAGTGAGACTCTGTCTTAAAAAACAACACATTTTTTTAAAGAATAGTTTTACATTTGCAGAATAGTTACAAATATAGTAAAGGGTTTCCATATACTCCACTCACAGGGTCCCTTATTATTTATCTGGTACATTAATGTAGGACATTTGTCAAAATTAACCAACAAATATCATGTTTTATCATTAAGTACTATATACGCTTTCTTCAGATTTCTTAGTTTTCACTTAATGTTGTTTATGTTTTAGAATCTCATCCAGGACACATTATCACATTTAGATATCATGTCTTTAAGTTTCTCAGAGTTTCCTTGTTTTTGATGTCATTGACATTTCTAATTTGGGATTTCTCTGGTGTTTCTCTCATGATGAGACTGAATTTGTGGGTTTAGGGGAGGAAGATCACAGATGAAAAGTGCCATTCTCATCCCATAATATCCAGGGCACAGTCTATCAACAGACTTTATCAGTGTCAGTATTAATTTGATCACCTAGATGAAGTAGTTTCTAACAAATTTCTTCTTTAATTTTAAATATAATTTTTCCCTTTTTTCATATTGTATGTATAGGAAAAAAAAAACAGTCATCATATACAACACCGACTTAAAAAGTAGTTAATCATGCTGCACTGCTTTTTTTGGGTAGATTTTTAAAAATTTCAATAGCTTTATAGTTTCGAGTGGTTTTTGGTTACATGGATGATTGGCATAGTGGTGAAGTTTGGGATTTTAGTGTACCCATCACATGAATAATCTAAATTTTACCTTATAGGTAATTTTTCATCCCTCACCCCCTTTCAGTCTTCCTCCTTTCTGAATGTTTAATGTTCTTGATTGTACTTTGTATGTCTCTGTGCAGCCATTGCTTACTTCCCACTTATAAGTGAGAACATGCAGTATTTGGTTTTCTGTTCCTGAGTTACTTCACATATGATCATGACCTCCAGTTTCATCAAAATTGCTACAAAAGACATATTTGATTCTTTTCTATGAGTGAATAGTATTCTGTGGTATAAATACCACATTTTCTTTATCCACTAATTAGTTGATGGGCACTCCAACTGATTTCATAATTTTTCATATTTTTGCTATTGTAAACCTAGAAGTACAGATGTATTTTTGATTTAATGACTTCTTTTCACTTGGGTCGATACCCAGTAGTAGAATTGCTGGATTGAATGTTTGACCTGCTTTCAGTTTATTGAGAAATCTCCACACTGTTTTCGATACAGCATGTACTAATTTACATTCCTCACCTAAAGGTGTGTAAGCATTCCCTTTTCACCTTATCCACACCAATATCTATCAGTTATTGACTTTTTAATAATGGCCATTCTGAGTAGGTAGGGTGATATCTCATTGTGGTTTTCATTTGCATCCCAGATGCTTATTCATGTAGAACTGTTTTCCTGTGTTTGTTGGCCATTTGTATATATTTTGAAAACTATCTGTTCATGTCATTTTCTCACTTTTTAATGGGATTATTCATTTTTTTCTTGCTAATCTGTTTGTGCTTCTTGTAGATTCTTGATTAGTCCTTTGTTGGATGTATAGTTTTTAAATATTTTCTCCCATTCTGTAGGTTGTCTTTTTACTCTGTTGATTATTTCTTTTGCTATGAAGAAAACTTTCAGTTTAATTAAATTCCATTTATTTATTTTCTTATGTTGCAATTACTTTTTGAGTTTTAGTCAAACACATTCTTTGCCCAGGCCAATGTCCAGACAATTTTTTTTTCTAGTTTTTGTTCTAGGATTTTCTGGTTTCACGTCTCACATTTGAGTCTTTAATCCATCTTGAGGTAATTTTTGTATATGGTGAGAGATGAGGATCCAATTTCATTCTTTTGCATGTGGCTATCTTATTTTCCCAGCACCTTTTATTGAATAGGGTGTTTGTTCCTCAGTGTATGTTTTTGTCTGCTCTGTTGAATATCAGTTGTTTATAAGTATTTGGCTTCATTTCTGGGATCTCTATTCTGTTCCTTTGGTCTCTGTGTCTTGTTTATACCAGTGCCATGTTAGTGTGCCAGCAGATGTTGTAATGGACTGTGTTTCTTGACCTCGGGCCAGGATGCAGTGCTTACAGGAAAGAGCCAGCTGCACTCATGGTGGTCGGATTTATGCTTAGCCTTTATTACTCAGGGGAAGTACTCTGGTGATGATGAGCAGGGACATGGAACTCCTAAATGTCCCTGTTCCTGTTCTGCTACTAGGGCAGGTAGAGAGGGGAAAGCTGGAAGGGAAGTCAGGAAAGTCCACACTCTAGCTCCCCGAGTGTGGGCACACGCAGCAGCCCCAGTGGGGGTCGGTTTATAGTTTCTTGGCTGCTGGTCTATGATAATGTTCCAGGGAGAAGGAGAACACCCTCTGCTTCATGAGAGTCTGTACATGGAGGGATGGGTAGCAAGTGGCAGGTCAGTTCCCACAACCTTGACACAGCAGGTCTCACACATGCAGACTTCTGATGGCAAAAAGCCACAACAGCCAGCTAGGTCCAGGCAGTCCAGGCTCAGAAGACAAACCACAAGACTTACCACTGGAGACTGAAACTGAAACAGTAGCTCTGAGGCTGCACACCCCTCGATTTGGCCTGTGAAGCGGGAGTACCCAGCTCCCATAACCCTGGCAAAAGAACACTTCCTGCTTGCTCCTTGGTTCTGGTCATAGGGTTCATCCCCTGATCCACATTGGATTGCATATCTCAGTTGGGAGCTTCTTTCAATGTGTGATCACTGCCTCTACAAGGTTCCCCTATGAATCAATGTCAAAAATATCGTCCCTCTGTCCCTGCTGGGGTCTGGGAGTGCACACACAGCACATCCAGGTGCCACTCCTTCTTTCATGCTCCCCACCTCTCTAAGTCAGCGTTAGCGCTGGGTGGGGTTAAGGCGCTTCACCATGGCCTGAATTGCCTGACTCCCCAGTGGGAATGTGTATCATGGAGATAGTCTCCTGCTTTTGCACCCTGAAGACTCAGTTTCCCATCTGACACACAGTGCAAGTTGCTGCCTGCTGCTCCTTACAAATTATCCCAAGTTTCTTTCACTTTTTCTGTTGAGTTCCTGTGTTTGTTGGATACAAATTTACAGTGTAAATCTACACACGATTTTTCTGTTTCCGAGCAGGGAGGTGCACTTACAAAGCCTCCAGTCTTCCATCTTGAAACAAAAACCAAAAACAAAACATTATAGGTAGAATTTCTACCAAAGTTATTTGGCACTTTCACCATGAACATGTGTCTTTTCTCCTTTAATGATTATTATATTTATTCAGTCATTTTTATGTCAGAACCAAACATGGATATTTATTTTGCTCCATTACTTCATTTATTTGATTGTTTAAATTGTTGCAGTGTTGGCTATTGGATCCTCTGTCAATTTTGAAATGCCACCATCATTAAGCTTTGATGTTGCTATGTGGTTGTTTAGTTGTTTGCATCATTGTTTGGCATTTTATTTTTTTCTGGCATTCATTACTAGGGCTCAGGCTAATTGTACTGATTCCGTCACAAGCCTAGTATTAACCTTTTTTTTTTTCCCACAGAGGACTAGTTCTTTTTATTGGAAAATTGAATTACAAATGGAGACATGGGCCTGGATCGCTCCTGTAGCATCTATACTCATGATCTTGCCTGCTGACAGAGCAAATAAATCTGTGTATACTGATTCATATATATATATGTATGTATATATGTTTATGCACGCACATGTATGTTTGTATATATGCACACACACGTATAAATATTTTACCATGTTTCTGTATGTATCTTTAGTAAGTGAAACATGAATCCCTTATAATGCTCCAGCACTGCATGATGTAATCCAGTGCCATATGAATCCGTGCATCTATTCTCGCTTACTTGTATGTAGCCTACCACTCTAACAGTGATAAAATGGTTCTGTTACTTAATCACATAATCCAAAAGACATGTATAGTGGTTTCAGAATTGGAAATGTATACTCCCTTGAGAAAACAGCTTGACCAACTAAAGTACTTATGGATAAATCTTTACTCGAGACTCAGAAAATCCACTTATTTGCTAAGTTACTTGGGCCAGCTGGTTTCCCCTCTGCCTTCCTTCAGTGAGGTTATTTCACTGATGTGTTACATAGTTTTGTGCATAGTCCCATGCTATCTTCTACCTACTGTATAAGGTTTTTAATTTGCTTATTTGTATTATAAAGTTATTTAGGATTTGTAAAATATAATCATGTATTTATCATTACAGTATGATAGTACAGTAATTTCACTTCCCAGAGGAAATCTGCTGTGCCTCACCAATTTGACCTGCCTCTCTTCCAAGCTCCTGGTAAATGCCAAACATTTTATTGTCTCTGTGCTCTTTCACTTTGCAGAGTGTCACAGAACTAGAATTACACACAGTATTTCGCATTTTTGCATTTTGCATTTTCCTTTTTTTTGCAATGTGTCCTTTAGATTTGTAAAGTGTGTCTATCTCATGACTGTTTAGATTTGCATTTTCCTAATGCGAAAGACTTAGGCCTCACATCGTGTGGTAATTAGACGTGACAGTAGTATCTTTAGAGAAATATCTATTCAAATAATTTACCAATTTGATTATGATATTTGTCTTACTATTTTTTAGCTGTAAAATACTTTTATATTTTGTGGATAATAGACCCTTTTCTATGGTGACTGCAAAGGTTTTCTTCTATACTTTGTGTTATCTTTTTACTTTTAGTGAAGTACTCTGAATTCCAAAAGATTTTAATTCTATGAAGTTAAATATATTCATATTTTTTTGTTTGTTTCTTTGTTTGTTTTGAGACGATCTCACTTTGTTACCCAGGATGGAGTGCAGTGATGTGATTTTGGCTCACTGCAACCTTTGCCTCCTGGATTCAAGTGATTCTCCTGCCTCAGCCTAATGAGTTGCTGGAATTACAGGTGCCCACCACCACACGTGGCTAATTTTTGTATTTTTAGTAGAGACAGCGTTTCACCATGTTGGCCAGGCTGGTCTCAAACTTCTGACATCAGGTGATCCACCTGCTTCAGCCTCACAATGTTCTGGGATTACAGGCGTGAGCCACCATGTCCGGCCCATGTTTATTGCTTAACTATTCTTGGACTTTAGCTGTCATGTCTTAGAAATATAGAAATTATTGTTTAAGACAACAAATATGTATTCACATATTATCTTCTGTGGGTTTGTTCTATTTAGCGCCTATATTTGGATATATGATCATTTTGATCCCAGTATGTATATGGTATGTGAGAGAAGTTCAGCTTGATTGTAGATACTCAGTTGTCCTAGCAAGATTTGATGGAAACCTGTTTTCCACATTGAATTGACTTAGAAATCTTGTAATATCATTTGACTACAAAAGAAAAGGTTAATTTTTGGAATTCAGTTCTATTTTTTTTTGTCGGTAAGTCTGTGTTTATACTAGTAACACAAATCTTGATTATGATTTCTTTGTAGTAACTTTTGAAATTGGAATACATAAGTCTATTTTGTGAACTCTGCTTTTCATTTCAAACTTTTCTGGCTGTATTACATTTCACATTAATTTTAGAATCAGCTTGCCAAGTTAGAAAAAAAAGTCACCTTCTATTTTAAAAGAGATTGCATTACCTCTATATGTAATGCAATTTGAATTATAAATTATAGAATTTGAAAAATATTGCCACCTAGCAATATTAAATCTTCTGTGTGGTTTGTTTGTTTATTTTTGGATATGGAGTCTCACTCTATTGCCCAGGCTGGAGTGCAGTGGTACGATCTTGGCTCACTGCAACCTCCTCCTCCCAGGTTCAAGCAATTCTCCCACCTCAGCCTCCTGAATAGCTGGGATTACAGGCACCCACTACCAGTCCTGGGTAATTTTTGTATTTTTAGTAGAGACAGGGTTTCACCATGGTGGTTAGTCTGGTCTTGAACTCCTGACCTTGTGATCCGCCCACCTCAGCCTTTCAAAGTGCTAGGATTACCAGGCCATCCTTGGCCTTGTGTTTATTTTTATTGACTGTTTACCCTGTTTACATCCTCCTGTACAATGTTGAAAACAAGTGTCAGGAGTGGACATCTTTGTCTTGTTTCTAATCTTGTGGAAAAAATAGAGCCTTTCAGATAAATTATGATGGCATGTGAGGTTTTCATGAATGCCCTTTAAAGTAAAGAATGTTTTCTTATAGGCTTAATTTACTTTGTATTGTTATCATAAATGGATTTTGAATTTTTCAAGTGAATTTTTGCATCTTTTAAAATGATCATATGGCTTTTGTATTTGGGTATTACACTAATTATTTTGTGTGTTGAACCAAATTTGCATTTCTGACCCAAATACCCTTAGTGATGGTGTACAATTCTTTTTACATTTGCTGACTTCTTTTGCTGACATTTCCTTAAGAATAGTTGTTTCAATAGTTATAAAACATATTGATCTTAATTTTTCTTCCTAGCAATGTCTTACTTTAGTTTTAGTATCATATAAACTTACTAAAAGTATACATTGGGAAATGATCTCTTCTCCACTTTTGTCATTGTTGTTTAAGTTTTCTTGAAGAATTTGTGATAGATTGTTATTAATTATTTTCAGGATTGAATAGTTTGCCAGTGAAGTCATCTCAACCAGCACAGAGCCTCAACTCCTAACAACAATCACATGAGCTTCATCTCAGTTCGCCAGCTGAACCTTCAGTTGAGACCTCATCCTTGGCCATGATCTACATCTGGATTCATGATGCAGAGAAATTGTAATGTGTATGTGGTTTTGAGCCATCTAATATGTTATAATTTATTATGCAGAAATAGATAGCCTAGCCTGCATGGATGCTGGCTTGAATGCTGTCTTCCATTCTTACCACTGGATGTGGAGAATGGCTTCATGAAATTCAGGCAATCTGTTCTCAACTCTCAGTTCCATCTTCTTAACTTCAAAACTCAGAATATCTTCAAAAGCCCATGACTCACTTCAGGGTGAAAACTTTCGCAAGCAGTATATTGAGACAGTGGTAGGGCTCATGCCACTGTCTTGTATGTCTCAGATATCACTGTCCTTGTTTGATATAATCTGTCTTACAAGCCATTGTTCCACATGTGTTGCCCCTTTTTTGTTTGTTTGTACATGTGGTATAGCATGTCTAATCCTCACAGGGGAAGTATTAGAATAGGGTTTTGCATTATCAAGAATTGTGGATCATTGGGAAGCATCTTAGAACCTACCTGCCACATCAGGTCCTGTCCAATCTGTATCAGTTTCTCCATCTTTACTTATTTTGTTGACCTAGACCCTTGTGAAAAGAACTTGTCAGGTATTTTTTAGATTGTATCACACAATATGGATTTGTTATATTTTCTCATAATTTAACTAACATTACATATTAACGTATACACATATTTATCTAACTTTGAAGAAAAATACTGAAAAGTATATTATTTAGAAATACAAATATAGAAAATAAAGAAGAATGAGAGAATGACAAAAAGCAAGTTCAATGTTATAGTAACATTCACCAGGTTAAAAGAGAGGATAGAATATATGTGGTGCATATGTGGTAATATAGATAATATTTGGTTATTAATCTTGACAGTGGATTAAGAAAAAAATGTGACTTTTCTATTTTAGTCTATTTAGTCTATTGGAAGTCACTACAGAGAGTGTATGTATGTCCATCCAACACGGGGTTTTCTTTATTATTAACTTCTTACATTACTGTGTGGCGTATTTTTCACAATTATCACACCATTGTTACACATTTTCACTCATGTAACAAGTACACATTAATTGTATATTTTTGCCTTAATGTCAGTTTTCTGTTCCAGGATTCCAGCCAGGACACCACATCATATTTAGACATCATGTCTCCTTGTGTTCTTTTCTACTGTGCCAGATTCTCAGATTTTCCTTGTTTTTTTCATGTTACTTATACCTACATCTGGAATTTCTTTGATGTTTTTCTCATGATTAGACTGGTGTGGGTTTAGGTGAGGAAGACCACAGAGGATATGTGCCATTCTACCAGTTGTACGTACTTATGAATCTATTTCCCCCTTTCCATTTTGTGCTTTTATTTTAAAATAACTAACTTCAAAACATACTTAACAAGTGAGAAATTATGCTTTAAATTTTATTGGCAATGCTTGTAGACATATCATTTGTATTTCTTTTCCATGGGCAATTTATTATCCATATTTATTATATATTTTTAATCAATTACTTACATCATATGGGATATTACATAAAATTATAGATCAGTATTGTAAGCTATAATTATGCTAATTAATTTACTTTGCTGCTCAAATTGTTTCAGGGTTGGTCATTGGAAAGTCTTTCTGTTGGCTCCTGTACCATTTGGAATTGCCAGCATCATTACTGTTTGATTATGTTTGTTTGTTTGGTTGGTTGGTTCTGTTGTTCTTTAGCATGATTTTACTTCCTAGCACTTTAAGGTGTTCCAGGGTTATTGTGTTGTTTCCCTGCTCACACCAGATGTTGATTATTTTTCAGGGAATCATAGTTTCTTGTTTTTGTGCATGGTATTAGAAACAAAGATTTGGTCAGTGTGTGTTCTCATTTCTATTAGAGATCTGTTGATTCTAGGCTGTCAGCCAACAAGGCAATGGAATAAGTATGTGTATACTAACTCTCACATACACATACTCATACACACACAGAGACAACACACATACATATGTGTATCTATACATGCACACACATATTTCTACATTTGATTGTAATATAAAGTTAAGCATGAATTCCTACTAATGTCCTCAGCATCACATGATCTAATCCAGTACCCCATGAATCAGTTTTTTCATTTCCACTACTTGTGGGGTCTCTCAGTTTTGACAGTGAAACAGTTCAGCTCCTTTGTATAATCACTGAGTTCCAAAATACTTGCATAGTGGTTTCCAAATTGGTAGTGGAAAATGTCTGTAAGTAAGATGCTCATGTGCAACTAAGATGCTCATGTGCAAATCACACGCTTTAGACCAGGAATCTCCCCTTATTTCCTAAGTTACTTTGGTTAGTCTCTGTTTCACTCACTCCCTTCATGAGGTTTTTTCATACATGTGTTACATATTTTTATTATTTTGTCTGCATTGCTTCCTGGGATTCCCCAACCTACTAAATAATGTTGTTAATTTGCATACATCTGTGTTCACACTTTGTGATGTAAAATTACTCAGTATTTAAAAAACAGTATTATTCACACATCATTCCAGTACCATAAAAAATAATCTCACTGTAAAGAATATTTTTTAACTTACTCATCCTTCCTCTCTGAAGCCCCTGGTAACTACTGATCTTTTTACTGTCTCTATAATTACACCTTGTCACAATGTCATATAAATTGAATTACGCACAGTATTTACTCTCCTCAAAATGGCTTCTTTTGCTTAAAAATATTCCTTTAAGATTTTCGAAGTGTCTCTTGGTTCAGATTTGCATTTTAGTCTAAAGGTCAGGTGTTGAGCAACTTTTCATGTGCTTTTAAGACCTCGACATAGCATCTTTGAAGGAAAAAGTCTATTCACAATATTTACCCATTTTTATTTTTATTTATTTTAATTTTTGTAGAAATGGGGTGCCAAAACAAAAAAGTTTAAATAAAGTTCAGCAGTCCTTTGAAAATCAAATAAGAACCCCTCTGAATTGTTGGAATGAATGCATTTACAAAACCTCTGTAGATATACTGACATAGATATGTAAAGACATTAGAATTGAATAATAATAAATATAACTTTCATTCAGCAAAGTACCCCTGCCATAAAGAGAAACCTAGAAAAACAGAAGACGTACTAAAAAGAACCCCTTCCAAGCTAGTGGACATTGCCTTCAAAGCATTCCATGGTAGAGAGGCAAAGTAACAGAAGTCCACAACCATTAATACAGACAAGGAAGCCTCAGCATCAGAAAGATCAAAGCAAGCCTCTGGACCACACCCAGTGTGCCTATTGCAAGGAGAAAGGCAACTGAACAGATGACTGTGCCAAAAGAAAGGGAACAAGGGGCCAGAAAAAGGAGGAACTTGACTGGGATAAAGCCTAATGGCAAATGGTGGAATAGGGATACAGCCCTGACCATAAAAGGGATGCCTGGGGGCTTTTCTTAACCCCTCAGAGACAATTAAAATTTCTGAAAAACTTCAAGGGTGTAATTAATATTGAGAAACAATGTAATCAATTGCCTGTTGGTACTGGGCAATCTGTTCAGTTCTTAACACCTCAGAAGCAAAAAGAACCAAAATAATTTTTTATTGTACTTTAAGTTCTGGGGTACATGTGCAGATATTACAGGATTGTTGCATAGGTACACACATGCCATGGTGGTTTACTGTCTCCATCCCCCGTCACCTGTATCAGGCATTTCTCCCAATGTTATTCCCTCTCCAAATTCCCCATCCCCCACTGTCCCTCCTCTACCCTCCACCCCCAACAGACCCCGGTGAGTGATGTTCTTCTCCCTGCCCATCTGTTCTCATTGTTCAACACCTGCCTGTGAATGAGAACATGCAGTGTTTGGTTTTCTGTTCTTGCATCAGTTTCCTGAGAATGATAGTTTCCAGATTCATCTATGTCACTACAAAGGACATGAACTCATCCTTTTTTATGGCTGCATAGTATTCCATGGTGTATATGTGCCACATTTTCTTTGTCCGGTCTATCATGCGTGGGCATTTGGGTTGGTTCCAAGGCTGTGCTATTGTAAGCAGTGCCACAATGAACATACGCATGCATGTGTGTTTATAACAGAACGATTTATAATCCTTTGGGTATATATCCAGTAATAGGATTGCTGGGTTAAATGAATTTCTATTTCTAGATCCTTGAGGAATCGCCACACTGTCTTCCACAATGGTTGAACTAATTTACACTCCCACCAGCAGTGTAAAAGCACTCGTATTTCTCCACATCCTCTCCAGCATCTGTTGTCTCCAGATTTTTTAATGATTGCCATTCTAACTGGCGTGAGATGGTATCTCAATGTGGTTTTGATTTTCATTTCTCTAATGACCAGTGCTGATGAGAATTTTTTCATATGTTTGTTGGCCTCATAAATGTCTTCTTTAGAAAAGTGCCTATTCATGTGCTTCACCCTTTTATTTCTTTTTGTTGCCTAATTGCTCTGGCTAGAACTTCTAATACTGTTTTGAATAGGAATGGTGAGAGAGGGCATCCTTGTCTAGTGCCAGTTTTCAAAGGGAATGCTTCCAGTTTTTGCCCATTCAGTATGATATTGGCTGTGGGTTTTTCATAAATAGCTTTTATTATTTTGAGATATGTTCCATTGATACCTAGTTTATTGAGAGTTTGTAGCATAAATAGCTGTTGAATTTTGTTGAAGGCCTTCTCTGCATCTATTGAGGTAATCATGTGGTTTTTGTCTTTGGTTCTGTTTATGTGGTGGATTACATTCATAGATTTGCGTATGTTGAACCGGCCTTGCACCCCTGGGATGAAGTCTACTTGATCATGACGGATAAGCTTTTTGATGTGCTATTGGATTCAGTTTGCCAGTATTTTATTGAAGATTTTTGCATCAATGTTCATCATGGATATTGGCCTGAAATTTTCTTTTTTGATTGTGTCTCTGCCGGGTTTTGGTATAAGGATGATGTTGGTCTCATAGAAAGAGTTAGGGAGAATTCCCTCTTTTTGTATTGTTTGGAATAGTTTCAGAAGGAATGGTACCTGCTCCTCTTAGTATGTCTGGTAGAATTCGGCTGTAATCCAGTCTGGACCTGGTCATTTTTTGGTTGGTAGGCTATTAATTGCTGCCTCAACTTCAGACCTTGTTATTGGTCTATTCAGGGATTCAGCTTCTTCCTGGCTTAGTCTTGGGAGGGTGTAAGTGTCCAGAATTTATCCATTTCTTCCAAATTTACTGGTTTATGTGCATAGATTTGTTTGTAGTAATCTCTGATGGTAGTTTGTATTTCTGTGGAATCGGTGGTGACGTCTCCTTAATCACTTTTTCTTGCATCTCTTTGGTTCTTTTTTCTTTGTAATTAGTCTGGCTAGTAGTCTATTTTGTTGACCTTTTGGAAAAACAAGCTCCTGGATTCATTGATTTTTTTGAAGGTTTTTTGTGTCTCTATCTCCTTCAATTCTGTTCTTATCTTAGTTATTTCTTGTCTTCTGCTGTCTTTTGGATTTTGTTTTGTTTTGCTCCTCTAGCTCTTTCAATTTTGATGATAGGGTGTCAATTTTAGATCTTTCCTCACTTTTCATATGGGCATTTATTGCTATAAATTTTCCTCTAGACACTGCTTTAAATGTGTCCCAGAGATTCTGGTACATTGTGTCTTCATTTTCATAATTTTTGTAGAACTTCTTTGTTTCTGCCTTCATCTCATTGTTTATCCAGTCGTCATTCAGGAGCAAGTTGTTCAGTTTCCATTAGTTGTGTGGTTTTGAGTGAATTTCTTAATCCTGAGTTCTAATTTGATTGCACTGTGGTCTGAGAGATTGTTTTGATTTCCGTTCTTTTGCATTTGCTGAGGAGTGATTTACTTCCAGTTATGTGTTCAATTTTAGAGTAAGTGCAGTGTGGTGCTGAGAAGAATGTGTATTCTGTGGATTTGTGGTGGAGAGTTCTGTAGATGTCTTTTAGGTCCGTTTGATCTGGATTTGCATTCAAGTCCTGGATATCCTTATTGATTTTCTGTCTTGTTGATCTGTCTAATACTGACAGTGGAGTGTTAACGTCTCCCACTATAATTGTGTGGGAGTCTAAGTCTCTTTGTAGTTTCTTAAGAACTTGCTTTATGGATCTGGGTGTTCCTGTATTGGGTGCATATATATTTAGGATAGTTAGCTTTTCTTGTTGCATTGATCTTTTTACCATTATGTAATGCCCTTCTTTGTCTCTTTTGATCTTTGTTGGTTTAAAGTCTGTTTTATCAGAGACTAGGATTGCAACCCTGCTTTTTTTGTTTGTTTGTTTTTTGTTTTTTGTTTTTGTTTTTGCTCTCCATTTGCTTGGTAAATCTTCCATCCCTTTACTTTGAGTCTATTTGTGTCTTTGCATGTGAGATGGGTCTCCTGAATATAGCACACCAATGTGTCTTGACTTTTTATCCAATTTGCCAGTCTTGGTCTTTTGATTGGGGCATTTAGGCTATTTACATTTAACATTAATATTGTTGTGTGTGAATTTGATCCTGCCATTTTGTTACTGGCTGGTTGTTTTGCCCATTAGTTGATCCAGTTTCTTCATTGCATTGTTGAACCAAAATAATATTACCTGTGATAGGAGTTGCAAGAGGAATGCAACCAAAGGCTTTTCTACAACCTTTGGAATGCAAATTAGGAAATCAGGAACTAAGGCATAGGTCTCTCCTTAAGCCAAAATGCCCAATCCCTTTGCTGGGAGAAGACCTATTATGCAAATTAAATGCTGATGTAACTTTCTCCTGAGAGAAACAACTATGCCTATAGGTCCTTCTAGGGCAAGCAATGCAACTACAGATGTTACTTACTTCACCTAAGAAGAAAGAGGAAGCACCCTTTTTCCCAGAAGTCTGTGAGAGAATGAGTAATTGTGAATGGGCAGGTGGGATCCCAGGAAAGGCAAAGGATGCACAGCCAGTGCATATAGAAATAAAAGAAAGAGCTACCGTGCCTGGGGAAAGAAAACCAAACAAATTTTAAAAACCTGAAAACAACTAGTACCCATTAATAAAGGAAGCTTTAGACAGAATACAGCATGTCTTGCAAAAATTTCTGAAAAGTGAACTGATCCATCCTTGAAGATACCCATGCAATATCCCTATCCTGCTTGTAAAGAAGCCATGCTTCAACAAATACTAATTTGTTCAAAACCTGAGAGCCATCAATAAAGTAGTCCAGGATATTCATCCAATGGTGCCTAATCCATGTTCTGTACTGACTACTATACATGGAAATTACACCAGTATCCCTAGCTGCACATTGACAGAAGCTAAATATTGAGAACCCATAGTATATTGCTGTTGTCTACAATATCCTTGTCAATCTTAAATAATTCCCACTATCACCATTCCCCACTATATGTATTCCATATCTTGAACAACAGGCAGTGGTAGGGAATGCCCTGGTTGCACTACTGTAGAGGACCCTGTGGATATAGGCCTCCTCCTCTAGACCACCCCTACAAAGAGCTGGGCCACAAGGGGAGCCTGTGAGCTCAGAGCCTCATCATGAATTCTACATGCCCAAGGAAAGCAGCTCCCTGCTTTTCTTTTAGTGGGGCTGGAAATTCCCTTCTTATGTATAAGAATATGTTTGTTCCACCATCATTATACTTGGTGACCAAAGACATATCACCAGGTCATTTTCTTGTAATATTTCTTATTGGTTTCTGTTTTTGGTGTGTAAATATCCTTAGCACTAGGTTAAATATCTTGGTTTTGATTACATAAACATAGTGTATAATCTATTTTTTGAATTGTGTATTAAGACTTTCATTTTTTGTTACAAAATGAATTTATGATATCAAATAGACATTTTAATTATTTAAATCTTTTTACAGGTCACTTTTTCCTAAATCAAATGGGAATTTCACTTTTATTAGAAAAGACAGATGTCACATATTCTCTGTTTTATCGTTTTCTAGAATGTTCCCTGAAATGCCACTAGTTCATTAGGACAAGAAGTACAGAGATTCTTCTGGGAGCTACAAGGTAAAATTTGCTGAGTGTCATTCTTAGAAAGAGATATGAAAGTTTGTATTTTATGGCTAAGTTTGCACTGTTCACAAAAAGTTCACAAAACATCATTCATTTCTATATGCAGTACACTCACACTTACTCTGAATGTAGAGCCAGCCACTTTGTTACTGTTCCCATGTGAACTTCATCACACTGTTTGATTTTCCCTTTACCCCAGTAGCTGCATACATTGGCTGTAAACCATTATTCTGTCCACCTCAATCCATAAATGTCTACATGACATTTCTTTGTACAGATTACCCATACTGTAGATAAGTATGCTCTTTATATTCTTGGAGGAGTAATCATTCAAATTGTTTTCAGTTCTCAGTGGTAAATTTTTAAAACTCCGATTTAAAAATGTGTACATACTTTTGCTTTAGTCAGCACATATATCTTTAACAATTTCTTGGAGAAAATGTTAAAAACTTTTATCCTTTTCTCACTCAGCTTAATGTTTTAAAGACTTTTCTTTTAGCAAGTCTTTTGGATTATCATTTCTATTGACATAGTCAATAATTTACCCACCTTCCTATTAAATAATAATGGATCAACTGATGTGTATTATTTTATACTGAACCTTTGGCACCTCTGACATAATTTATATATAAATAGTAATCCGAATGTCTTGGCCAGTGAAGATAGGATTCATCAGCCAAGGCTGAATAGGAATTTTCTCGCCTGAAAGCAGCAAGCAACACAAAAGCAAGAGAAAAATAGAAAAAATTTAGGAGTCCCACAAGCGGACAAGGATTTATTTAGGGCTTGAGGTGGTACAGAGACCTCTCATATGAGCCTGTGGACTACCACAACCATGGAAATAAAGGAAAATCTTGAATCCTTTTAAAGAAATTTCAGGTACATCTCTAGCTATGAGAAGTAAATGAGCCACTTGATAAGCAGGAAGCTAATAGTAGATTAAAAGAATAGGAAGGAATTGAGAGTCATGAAAACATGGAGTTCCTTATAGAAACTAAAAATCAAAGCTTAACATATGATCCTGAGTTGTTTCTCAGAAACCGGGATTTCTACCAAATGGAGGCACTGGCATATAGACCTCAGGTAAGGAGGAACTATGGAATGGACTCTGACCACCATTTTTTGTTCTGTGTTTCTTCCTGAGGGGTCTGTAGGAGGTTACATCTGCAAGCCAGATTGAACATTATTTTCTACTGATCACAAATTTTCAGACAAAGTTTCACTTCCTTAATCAAATCAGAAAAACTTTGAATCCTTCCATGACTTGTAAGTCCCCACTACAAGTTATGCCATTCTCTTAGGCCAAAACCAATATGTCACCTCAATATATTCATTTATTGATTTACAAATTTGTGTGTACTCTCTACCTTTCAGTCTTAAAAACCCTTAGTGTAAGCCATCTGGTAGTTTTGGTCTTAATCATAAGCTGCCTGACTCTCTTTACTTGGTGCCCTTCAACAAATGCCTTTTGCTAATTGATTTATTTAAATTTATTTATCTATTGATTGATTGAAACTTCGTTATGGATATCTGGTCTTACTGCACCTGACAAATGTACACAAGGTTGTTTTGACAACAGACCTGCAATGTGCCAAAGAAAGTGTTAAAAGAAACATGTTATATTGTGAAGGAAGCATTCCTACAGGATGTATATCTGAGACTTAATATCATATATTTACAAGTAAGAAAGTCTTCAGTTGAAAGGTCTAATAACTGTTATGGAAGAATGTGGGAAATTTGTTCAATATTTATGAAATGTGAGCAACAGAACCCAGAAAATCTGAGACAGGTCTCAGATAATTTAGAAAGTTTATTTTGCAATAAGGATGCAATTAAGGATGTGCCCATGACACAGCCTTAGGAAGTCCTGACAACTTGTGCCCAAGGTAGTTGGGGCACAGTTTGGTTTTACACATTTTAGGGAGACTTGAGACATCAATCAATACCTGTAAGAAGTACATTAGTTCTGTCCAGAAAGGCAAGAACAATGCAAAGCACTCCCTGTCCCCACCACTCTGAGGGTTTCCAGGTCACAGGTAGGTGAGAGAAAAGTGGTTATATTCTCTTGAGTTTCTAGCAGGTCTTTCCAAAGGAGGCAATCAGAATATGCATCTATCTCTTTGAGCAGGGCAATGACTGAATAGAATGGGAGGCAGACTTGCCCTAAGTGGTCCCCAGCTTGAAGGGACCCAAGATATTTTTCTTTCACATTTCCCCACTTTTTTAAAAAAAATCTTTTGGAGAATGCATTTTAGGAGAAAGTGAGTCTCTGGTCTCACATTTCATCTGATCTCTCATGATTAGAACAGTTTATTCCTAGATGGGTACGTCCTGAAAGCTCATATTTAGCAGGTTTTAAAGTTTCATGTTTTATGAAGAGAAAATTAGGGGAGAAAGGCAGAAAAGCAAAAACAAAAGAACAATCCTGGAAAAATCTATATAGGATCTAAAATCATATATAAGAAATTTATTTATAAAAATCTATATTACCCTGAAGACAATATATTAGTAGGTAGATATGAAAGTGGCTTATGTATTTAAATAGGTTGCTGTTATTTTCTTGTGAATGTTAAGTTGTCTGGCTTTAGTTTGCAAGGATTTAAGAATGCACAGCTTAGTTTTTAGTGACTCCAAGTTAGGAAAAACAAAAAAATTTAAAAAGTAGGAAATATCATTTTGAAGTCTTGTAGCCAAGAAAAATCAGAGTTTGCTTCAAACTGTAAAAAATAATGAAAATTGAAAAAGGCATTAGGCAACATAGGATCTGACAACAGGTGTAATACAGTTTGAAACATATTTTTCTCTCTCCAGTTTCCCATTTTTACTAAAGACAAATCATGATAGGACTGATTTGCCTTATTATACTTGGCTTAATTTTTTGTATACAGTGCAGCAAGAATAATTTTTTTACATAGGCTTTTAAATTAGCTTTGATGGAACTTTTTCCATAGGAGGAATGTCAGATAAGACTTTTTAAAGCTGATCCCAGCCATGGCTTTACCATCAGACACTGTGAGTTGGGTGAATTTTGTCTCCTTTTGAGGTTCCAGGATAAACCTGGGGCTTCTGGACCTGTCAGAAAGTGACAGTCTTTACTTACCGCAGGTCAGAAACCCTGTACATAGACTGTGTAAACAAAATATGAAGCCAGTTTTTCCAAGAGCTTTACTGGCTCCATAAGTCAAATCTGATTCCCTAAAGGAAAGCACACCATTCCAGTTAAAGCCTTGGTAAAATAGCCAGTTTCTGCAGTTGTGTCCTATTACAAATGAAAGCAGGTTTGTATTGCACTTATGCAAATAACTGTATTGTCATAAGTTAAAAATGCAAAGTTTCCAAATTCTGGGTAAATCAGGTAGAGAGAAACAAATATGCTGGAGTATACTAAATTGTTGAAAACTGTCAGTAGGTCAAAATAAAAGTTTTAAGACTCTGAAAAATAAAATGGAGGATCAGCAAATATTTTAAGCAAAAAGTCAAAAAGTTTAGTTCAGTCCATGCAGTTATTTCCTGTTCTGCTTGAGAGTAATGAACATTTTAGTTTTCCATGAGTCCTGAATGTTTTTCCTCTCTTCTGATATCAATCTCCAAAGTTATCAGAAACCTGCATTTCTGATAACTTTATAGGGGTTGTTTTATAATCAGCTATAAAACTACAGGGATGGTTTTATAATCAGCTATAAAACTACAGGGATGGTTTTATAATCAGCTATAATTTTATTATAAAATCACCCCTATAAAGAGGACCAAAACAAAAAACAATTGTCTGTGGATGACAAAAAGTTTTAGGGCAGCCAGGCAGCCATGGTGAAAGACATGGTTGACAAGGAAATTTGTTACCTCTGTGGCACACAAAAATTTTAACATAACAATTATGATTATTGCTGATAATATACACTAAGTTATATCAGAATTATAGGAGCTTCCCATAATTTTGAGACATATACCAATAACATATTTATACAAATATAACCTAAAGAAAACCCAACATCATTTCATATTTGACAGTGTTTCCTGTATAATTTTTGTACCAAATAAGCCAAGTTACGTTATTTTTTAAACTTCAGTGAACCTAATATCTTAAATAATTAATTAGGTCAGGAAAACACTTAATTTATAATTTGATTTTGGAAAGTTTGTCAAATATCAAATGTTTTAAACACTTGATATCACAAAACAGGATTATAGGTCATTGCAAAATAAGTCATTCATGTAACTAAAGTGATAACTCGAGAATTGTTTTGAAAGGTGATAACTTTTATTATTCGAGAGAGAAGACTTAATTTTCCAAACAATAAGCCCTAATAAAAATAGCATGAAGCCAATTAAATTTGTCTTTCAAAATTTTACAAACAATCTATAAAATTTTAATCATGTCCATAAGCCTTTTATAATCTTTAATGAGGAGTTGGTTAATGCTTCAAGAAAACCTCGTTAATCTGACACAGGGGCCCATATGATTGTCTTGCATCAGTGTGCCTTTGACATTAATGATTAATTTATAGAGAAACTGAACTTATTTTATTTTCCAAAATTGACCTTTAAAATGTATGTACCCACTCCTTCCACTATAGTCCCTAGGCCTTGAGGAGTTGAATAGCTTTAATTTATTGCTCTGTGTCTCAGTAATGCAGTTATTTTGATTGTCATCTTCTACAGAGCATGAGGATGAGACTTTAATTGCTGTCAGTGTTTAACAGTTTTTAAACCAATATTTAACAAGACTTGTTGTCCTTTTTAGACGCAAGGGTCAAAGCCCTGTAACTCAATGTCAGAAGGACTTTAAAAGCACATACAGGAAGATACATGGATGTAAAAACCTTAATTTTAAAAATATTTATTAGTTTTTATCTAAGCAAACCAAAACTTAGTAATAATATGACAACTTGATAATATTAATGTTTTTTTAAAATCCTCTTATTGTGACTTATATTGACTGTTTATGACACGCTTGAACTTTCTGGTTTTTCCTGAATATCATCCTTCTTGAACAACTAGTCATTTTATTTTAGGACTTAATTTTCCATACCAGATTCTTTCTCATATAAAATTATTTCTCTTTAAGCTTTCTGACCACTAAAAAATATCTCGTTATTTTCATAACTTTTTTAACATCTCTTTTTATTTTCTAGTTCCTTTTGCCTTGTTTTATACATAACCTTTAAATAAACTTTGAATTAGACAAAACTTGTTCATCTTTTTTTTTAAAAAAAACAAGGACACTCACATTATTTTTAACAATAATGTTTTCCTCCAATATATATTTATTGGAAAATACCCAAATAATGAAATATCATTTAATTTTATATAACTTTATATTCTAAATTATGACCAGTTTGTCTCCAAGTATTTATCCCATTACATTTACCCAATTATTTTAATTGTTTACCTAGTTTATTTATGAAAACTGTGATAGTCATGATTTAAAGTTATGAAACTGCCGTTGCAAAATTATAACTGAGACAGTGAAAAATGTTTTGATCTAGTTGACTCCATCTTGCTCTTAACCTCAAAGCTGTTCTTGTCATTCCTGGGCAGATCCCAAACTAACTTAGGGAGGAACTTGGTTTATAGTTTAGCTTTGAAATAAAGACAATAGTAATCCTTTTCCAAAACAAACCTCCTTATTGCCTGTGGACTAGAGGGTCTAAAGCCACAAGATTAGAAGTTATGGTAATCTTACTAAATTTAAGATGCAACTCTTTTCATTAAACCAATATCAATGTCTTATTTATTAAAAATGAAACAAGCAAAGAGCAATCCTTTTTGGACTGAATTTATGGTTTTGTAACCCCTGTGCCAAATTTTGACACCTTAATAGTATTTGGCAGGGATAAGTATGACATTGCTTGATTAATAAATGCAAACAAAAATGTATTCTGGAAATTCTTAAGATATTTCTAATAATTACCAATAATTTTAAAGCTAGCTTATTAAAGATTTTACTTGTTACATAAACTTGATAAAACATTTGACTAGTCTTTTATTTTTCAGTATCTGATTTAAGTGCTTTTATTTTTTAAGCCAATTAATTAGAGCTCTTTTATATATATTCCTAATAGTGAAACATTTTGTGTATAACACATAAATACATGGAGGTATTAGACATGCTGAAGAAGTATGTTTTATAAATTCATAAAAACCTTTTTTTTTTTTTTTTTTGAAACGGAGTCTTGCTCTGTCATCAGGCTGGAGTGCAGTGGCACAATCTCGGCTCACTGCAATCTCCGCCTCCTGGGTTCAAGCGATTCTTCCGCCTCAGCCTCCCGAGTAGCTGGGACCACAGGCACGTGCCACCATGCCCAGCTAATTTTTTTGTATTTTTAGTAGAGACGGGGTTTCACCATGTTGGCCAGGATGGTGTCTCGCTCTCTTGACCTCGTGATCTGCCCGCCTCGGCCCCACAAAGTGCTGGGATTACAGGCGTGAGCCACTGCGCTTGGCCTCATAAAAACCTTTTTTTCCATATCTTAGACTTTTAGATTCCTGATAACCTGTTTTATAACAATGGACAGTTGTTAGCAAAATAGCCTTAAATTTTCATATTTAAGGAAGCAACTCAGGTGAAAGTCAAATAGGAAAATTTACATTATACATTGTGGAGAGAAAAAGTTTGGATTATAGAAATTATAAAGGTCTTTCAAATATATGCACATACACACACACACAAAGATCCTATAGCTTTTACTTCAGAACTACTGGCCATGAGATAAATACAAATTTACTGGCTTGTAAAAAGAACTTGTTGGATTGAAACAGTGGTTTTTATCTTAATAGAAAAATAACAGCAAAGTTAGAGCAGGCAGAAAAGAAAAAATAGAGAAGAAGATGACTTAGGTACTCTATAGTTAAAAAAAAATAGAGAAAAAGAGGACTTCAGAACTCTATAGTTTGCAAATTGGCCTTAGGTCTCTTTTTCCTTAATCTAAATGTGAACAAACACCATATTATTTTCATTTTACATAAACTTTGGCAGGTAGAGGTGCCATAAAACCCACCGAGTGCCCAAAGGGAGGTCATTGTCTTTGTTTTCTTCTCACTCATACTTTTCCCCACTTTTTTTTTCTTAAAAGGAGGAACAGCTGTGGTCTAGGTCAATATGTGTTGCTTGTGGGCAGTACTCCACAGTGTGTCACCACTGAGTTGTTTCCACCCTTTTACGTGTCTCAGTTTCTCTCTCCCGAGGTCTGTGACTTCAGAGAGGGCTCAGAACACTGGGTGATCAGCCATTAGATGTGTTTCCTGGACAAGCCATTGTTAAAATTAAGTTTTGATGGGGATTTTCCTGCAGGGCAGCTGCAGAGCATGTCAAAGGGGGTAAACCCCCCAGATACTCCTATGAGGCCCCCAGGTACCTAGGGGCACCTTTCAGCTGGGAGGAGGAAAAATACCCTTTTTCTTTGGAGCTGAGAAAACTCAGTCTCTCATTAACATTTGAAAACAACAATTTAGTTCTTCACAAAATTACAGACAATGCAAACTAAGATTAAATTTGGGAGGAAAAGCAATAGAGAAGACCCTTTAGAATGCATATCCAAACTAGAATGAGGGTCCTTAAACACAACTTCACATGGGAACAAACGACGACCAAAAACCCCAACAGTATGATCACTGAGCACCGATAGGAGATTTGTCAAAGATCAGGGGCATCTCCACTCGGAATCGCCCTGTGGATACCAAAATATGAACCCAGAAAATCTGAGACAGGTCTCAGTTAATTTAGAAACTTTATTTTGCCAAGGTTGAGGACACTCCCATGACATAGCCTCAGGAAGTTCTGACAACATGTGACCAAGGTGGTTGGGGCACAGCTTAGTTTTATACATTTTAGGGAGACATGAGACATCAATCAATATATGTAAGAAGTACATTGGTCCCATCCAGAAAGGTAGGGACAACACAAAGCAAGTCCCACCGCACCCCCATCAGGGGCTCCTAGGTCACAGGTTGGTGAGAGACAAATGTTTGCATTCTTTTGAGTTTCTGATAAGTCTTTCCAAATGAGGCAATTGGAATATGCATCTATCTCTGAACACAGGGATGACTTTAAATAGAATGGGCGGCATATTTGCCTTAAGCAGTTCCCAGCTTGAAGGGGCCCATGAAATTTTTTTTCATACAACCACAGTGCAAAACCATTATATTTATGGTTACTTATGTCAAATTAATAGATGAGCATTGCTTTTGCTAGGTATAGCTAGAGCCAGGGTCTTTGATCTTTAGTACTGTACACAGAGAAATTCAATGCCAAATACAGTTTTTAAAAAAATATTCTCATTTACTGTATTACAACCTTGCACTGTTTACCTTAATTTCTCTGCATGCAAAGAGCAATCCTATCTTCCATGCCAATTACTTAGACTGTGACATTTATGTAGAGAAGAAGAGAAACAAATCACTTCCCAAGTTTAAAGGAACTGGAAGTGTTTAGGGAAACAAATAGAGGTGAATGTCTTTATTGGTTTCTCATTCTTGTGTTGATACTTGTGTTCTGCTTTTATAAGTAGAAAGATCTACCTACATTATTGTATAACATAGTAGATACAAGTGACAAGATAACTGAGGAAAAGCAGGTTGCCATCCACATAGGGTGGTTACACTTATTTATATGTGGCATTTACTTCATCTCTTAGTAATTTGGTGTATCCTATCATCCTAGGGCTTATTACAAGATGGTTGTGTTTTGTAAAGGCTTCTTTTTGCAGGCAGGAATACAATGAAAGGATTGAAAAACAAGTTCATTCGAATGGCTTCTCTTTGTGTATATACTATTGTTTCTGTATGGCTTCTGTACTTCTGTGAGCCACATCTCAGTGGAGTAATGACAACAACACTGCTCAGCCTGCATGGGTGTTGGCAAGAATATTCTCTTCTGTTCTTACCACTGGACGTGGAGAATGGCTTCATGAAATTCAGCCACCTTGTTCTCTAGACTCTCAGTTCCATCTTCTCAACTCGAGGGTCTTCCAAAATTTGTACTGCACCACACCCTGGAAACTCTCCCAAAGCAAAGCCTGTGGCAATAGTAACCCTCACATCAGTGTTTTACATCTCTCTGGTATCACTGTCCTTCATTGCTTCATGTTCATTGTCTTGGAAGCAATTGTTTCATATTTCTTCATTTTTTTGTTTTTCCATGTGATAACCTGTGATATATATACATAAATAAATAAAGTCATATTTTGATTTTCATTCACATTTCCTGGCGTATGATGCCATGGCCCTTGTTACAGCATTGTGTTATTATGTTGGATGTGTTAGGGCTCAGAATCAGACATCAGGAAACAAAAATCTCTCTGACCTTCTCGTGCATTCCTTTCACCTTCTCCAAAACAGAATTCTTGTCTTAGCTTGCCTTTCTGTTCATAAGTCATAAGACCCTCATTCCAGAGTGGTCCCACCTCTTACTCTAGGTAATAAATGCTGATGTCAGCATTTATATAAAAATTTATATAAAAATTCATGAGGACTGGATTCAGGGAGCTTCTGGAGAATCGAATCCATGGAGGTTCCTGGAAGGTAGTGCAAACAGAAGGAGCAAAGAGCTCCATGCTTGCTGTCCCCTACCATTCCCTATGAATGTCTTCGTCTGTATCTTTTGCTATATCCTTTATATTAAATTGTTAAATATAAGTGTTTCCCTGAGTTTTGTGAGCTGCCCAAGACAATTAATCAAACCTAACGAATAGGTTATAGGAACCCAACTTGAAGCCAGTTGGTCAGAAGTTCTTGAGTTCCAGATTTGTGACTGGTGTCTGAAGGGACAGGACAGTCTTATAGACTGCCCTGTCAACCTGTGGAATCATATACTATATCCAGGTAGGTAGTGCTGGAATTGATTTAGGGGACACCTAGTTGGTATCAGCTGCAGAATTAGTTGCTCTCTTGGAAGTGGGTAGGAAGCCCCATACAAGTATTCACAGAAGCCTTTTGTGTTGATGGTTGTTATTGTGGTGGTATAAGAGCAAACAAAAAGGATGGTTTGAGTGTTTTATCCAAATATAATGTCCAGTACATACAGGTTTTTTTGATAGCATCTTGTTTCACTTATCCTGCCATTGTTCAATCATTACTGTATTGGGTCCATATGGTTCTAGTTGATAATATTAAGATGAATAAGAAAAAAATTTAGTCTAACACAGAGAAAGACAAACACATGAATTTTCTTTTGGTATCACTAAATGGAAGATGACAATTGGCCAGTGCACAGTGTCTGTAGAAGTCTTGTGGTGGGGAATCCATTATATGTCAATGAATCAAAGATTTAAGAAGGATCTTAAAGAAAGGGTAATATCTCTGTCAATTAACTATTATACACATAATAAACTTATTGATAATTATTATGAAGCCTTTTGGGATTTTGAAAGCATAAGTTTTATTTACATAAAAATGAAAACAATATCAATATTAATTCATAGACTAATTCATATATATCTTGATATTCTGTTTTTGATTTTTCTGAATTAGATTTTGACCCAGAGTCATAGATGCATTAACATCACCTTGTTGCATGAAGACTTATTCAATGAAGCACTTAATAAAAGACTGCACCATTGTCTGTGATCTTCACATTTCCTATTGACACCCATTCTATTTTGATTCAGATGATATTAGCAGAATATGATAACAGATTTCAAGATAAGTTGCCTCTATGTGTAGACAGTTAAAGCCATATCGTGCTTTCTCATGGTTTACAATTATTGTGATAAAACTTGAAAAAGAAACATTTTAAAACGTGTGAAATACAGTTAATAAATATTTGGAAATGTTAATGAAAGGAGCCATATTAACGGGCTTGAAACATGCCGAACAAGATTTTCTTTTTCGTCTAAGAGGATGAACCATCTATTATAGAATGACAAAAGTGGCACAGAGGAGGCAGAAGCAGCAGGGTCCATGAGATGATTTTTCAAAGAGTTGAGAATGCGAGACAGGAAAAGAGGCTGAGAGAAAAATCAGAGTTCACATCCTGTCCTGAGAATAAAAGAGAGCAAAAAAAATAAATAAATAAAAAATAACCATTGATTTTAAAGTTCAAATTCTCTTCAAATTGATAGAGGAAGGGAATTTATCAGGAAGTAACCAAGAAGTAGTGAGGCTGGTCAAATGCTTATTCTGTAACTTTAGAAGTGATCCTGCTGGAGTTTTTTGCCCTTTATTCCAATAATATACTATATTTTACTCATTGTTTTAATGTGTTTTACCAAACTTTTGATGTTGAGATAAATGTCCTCCGTTCTAGTCTGCAGTCCTGTTTTATGTTGCTGACTTGTTTGCATATTATTTTATTGAGGAATTTTTCCCTCCATAATCATAAGCCGCAGTAGTCTATAATTCTCCTTTCCTAAAATGTGTTTGTCTAGTTGTGGGATCAGGGTAAACTTCCTGATGGAATACATTGGGCAGTGATCTCTTCTGTCATTTTTAGTATCTTGGACAAGATGTTTATGAAGGATTCTTATTATTTCTTAAAGGTTTGAAATAATTTACCAATGAAGAAACCTTGAACCAGACATCCAATGACCAACAGAAGCTTGGACATGGGTCCTTCCCCAGATGACCCTTTAAGTGAGAGCTTTGCCTTAGGCATCATCTACATTGGATTCCTGATCCAGAGAGACTGTGAGTAATGTGTGCATTGCTTTGGCTACAAAGCTATGAAGTAATTTGTTGTTTGGCAAGAAATAAGGAATAAAGCTGGCAGTAAATGTCATGTGGAATCCTGGATTAGATCATGAAACAAATGACATTAGTGGAAACCTGGTAAAATCTGAACAAGCCTATACTTCAGGTATGAATTATCTTTTCCACTTTCAATACATCTAAAATAATTGAATATAATTTTAAAACATCATTATCTTGCTATTATAAAAACAACACAGACATTAAAAAAAAACCTTAACTTCAAAGGATGAATGAATGTGTGGGGAAAGAAAGGCAAAGCAGCTTCCCTTATAGTCCCCAACTTCAGCACAGGAACCCCTGCTTCAGGAAGGCACCATCAAGTTCCAGGAACTCTTTCTTCTTCCCGTCACACTCTCCATTACACAGTCACCAGTTTCAGTGTCAGTAACCATGCCTTTAAACTTATGCCCATTTCTGCTTCACCTGTCTCAGAAAGCCCCATTTGTTACCATTTGGCAATGTTTCTGATAACCCCAACAAAGGTTATTTGGAATATATGCCTTGTGGGAATTACCAGCCAAAATTGACAGATGTCAGTGCCAGGGAATATAAATCATATTTTTGCTTTTTGAGAGCTTATGAATGGTATAGAGCATACAGGGTTTCACTTTTTGTATTTTGAAAAGGCAATCATTCCTTCAGGGTTTTGAAAATCTCACTGGTAATTAAGTCATATTCATTGCCCAGACACCATCATGAATCCTTTGGTACCTTGTATTCTGTGGACAATTACCTTGAAATTATATTACCAATTATCAAGCCCCAAAGCCACAGAATAGTTAACTTCATGATACCAGGTTACTATGGTACAAAAAAGAAGTTTATCAACATGTATATTTAGGCCAGCTCTTGCTTACACAGACCTAGAAATGGAATTTTAGTAAGCAGAGAAGAATACATATAGAGAGAAAAGAGGACTTGTTAGGGGATTGGCTCACATGATTACGTAGGTTAAGTCCCAGGATAGGTTGCTTGCAAGCTGGAGATAGATGAATATGGGTAATGTGTGCTATGTATGTGAAATGAATGATAGGAAAGATGCAAGAAGCAGGAGGAAATAATTATGATTATTTTGTTATTATAAGGTAGTCACATTACCTCAAATGTGATATACTGTTTTTTGAAAGGAGACTTGGATTAGTTGTAAGTATAAATTGCAAAGTCTAGGCCAGGCAATGAGATGAAGGGCCTCAGTTCCTTGCTGACTGTTAGACTCAGACTGCACTCAGTTTCTACTCATCCTGGCGTCTTCCTCATGGCAGAAGGTTTTAGCAAAACCACCAAGGGAAAGAGTTTGCAGCAAGACAGAAATCACAGTTATATGCAGCATAATCCCTCAAATGACATCCCATCCCCTTGTAAGATTCTATCAAAGCAATCAGAGTATCTGACTACGCACACAGAGAAAGGACTAGAATACAAGATTCCGTACACAAAGATGGGATGAACATTGCCTACCATCTTGGAATCTACTAGTCATTAGGTCCTGTCCAATCTGTAACACTTTCCCAGGCTTCACTCATTTTGCATGACCTTGACCTTTGTGAAGAAAACATGGAACATATTTTGTATGATATATCACATTCTTTATTTGTCTGGAAGTTTATTATAATTTGATGAGAAATACAGATATAAACATAGAATTATCTAAGTATGAAACCAAGAAACACTGAATATTTATTTCTATAAATAATATATTATTTATAGAAATGCAAATTTATAGAAATAACACTAATAACGAAAAATTGGGGAATGGCAAAAAGAAAATTGAAAATATTAATAAACTTTACCAGGGTAAAAAAGTGATTCATACGTGGGGCATCAACAGTGTTGACAATATTGTCATATTAAGTTCAACAGTGAATTTTAAAGAGTAAACTTTTTTTTTAAGAATGGTTTTGGATTCACAGAATAGTTAGAAGCACAGACAGTTAATATATACCCAACACACAATGTCCCTCTAATCAAACCATTACATTGGTTGGGACATTGTCACAATTAATGGACCAATATTACACATTATCATTCACCAACATCGGTAATTAATCAAAGGTCTTCTTTTTCACTTAATGTGCGTTTTATGTTCTGGGTTCCCATGCAGGCTCCCAGATCATATTTAGCTGTTCTTTCTCCTTAGGGTTCTTTTGCCAGTTTCTCATACTTACCTTGTTTTGGTGACATTGGGATCTCTAACCTGGGCTGTCTCTGATGTTTTTGTCATAATTAGGCTGGCATTGTGGGTTTTGGGGATAAAGACTCCAGAGTAAGTTATATTTCCATGACATTATACTAAAGGTATATAATACCAACATACTTCATCACTCTTAATGTTAATTTAATCATCCAGATGAGGTAGTTTAGGTCAGGTTTCTCTATAAAATTAATTATTTTCTCCTTTGTGTTCTTTTTGAAAAATAGTCACTATGCACAGCACATACTTCAGAAGTGGGGAATTATGTTCTACCTGCTTATGGGCAGATTTTATAGAAATACACTTTTTATTTATTTACCATGGACAATTTATCTTTCTCCATCAAATAGTATATTCATTCAATTATTCATAACATGGATTATTATGTTATATCATATGTATTTATTTTACTCTGTATTTCTGTTGGTTTATTTTGTTCTAAACTTATTTCCATGTTGGTCACTGGAAGATATTTCGGTTGATTACTGCATCATTTTAAGTTACCCACACTGTTGCTATCTGATTTTGTTCATTTGGTTTGTTGTGTTGTTGTTTAGCATTATTTTACTCACTGGCACAACAAGGTACTCCCGATGGAGGTTTAATTGACTCACAGTTCAACTTGTGAGTCACGGGTGGGAAACATCAGGAAACTTACAATCGTGGCAAAAGGCACCTCTTCACAGGGTAGCAGAAGAGAGAATAAGTGCCAACAGGCAAAAATGCCAGATGCTTATAAAACCACCAGATCTCATGAGACTCACTCATTATTATGAGAACAGCATGGAGAAACTGCCCCCATGATTCAGTTACCTCCCACAGGGTCCCTCCCATGACATGTAGGGATTATGGGAACTACAGTTCAAGATGGGAGTTGGGTGAGGACACAGCCAAACCATATCATCCATATATATATGTGTAAAGTTTAGCATGACTTCCTACTCATGGCTACAATACCACATGAATCTAATCTAGTACATATGAATCTCTTCACCCATTCCCACTACTGTATGTAACCTTCCAGTCTAACAGTGAGACAGTTGCCCTCCTTTATGTAATCAGTGGGTCCTAAATTACATGAACAGTGGTTTCAGAATTGGGAACCCATATTTCCCAAACATCTGTACCAAGTAAACTGCAAAGTCATGGATAACTCCTTCAGAATTTAGAATCTTCACTTCTTTGGAAAGGCACTTAGGTCAGCCTGTTTTCTCAACTCCCTTTCGTGAGGATTTTTCATAATTTGTTATGTGTTTACATTATTTTTTCTGCATAGTTTTCTGTGATTTCCCCCTATTATATAATGTCTTAAATTTGCGTGAATTAAGGTTCACTCTTTATGTATCCTGTAGCAATTGAAAAATAGTATCACTTAACCACAACTGTAGTATCTTGTTGAATAATTTCATTTTCCTAAAAATATTCCCTGAACTTCAGCTAGTCCACCTTTCCCTATCAAGCCGTTAGTGACCATTTATGTTTTTCTTTTTTTTCTTTATCTTTTCTTATCTTTTTTTTTTTTTTTTTTTATAAAGAAGCTTGCTATGTCGCCAGGCACCAAGCTGGAGTGCAGTGGCGCAATCTTGGCTCACTGCAACCTCTGCCTACCGGTCCAAGCAATTCTCCTGCCTGAGCCTCCTGAGTAGCTGGGACTACAGGTGCGGGCCACAAGGCCCAGCTAATTTTTGTATTTTTAGTAGAGATGGGGTTTCACCATGTTGGCCAAGATGGTCTTGATCTCTTGACCTTGTGATCTGCCTGCCTTGGCCTCCCAGAATGCTTGGATTACAGGCGTGAGCCACCTCACCCCTTCTTCTTTTTTTCAAAATAGAGGTAGGATCTCACTCTGTCACCCAGGTTGGAGTGCAGTGGCACAATCTTGGCTCAGCTCAACCATTGCCTCCTGTGCTCAAATTATCCTCCCACCTCAGCCTCTTGAGTAGCTGGGACTACGGGTTCACGCCACCATGCCCAGCTAATTTTTGTATTTTTAATAGAGAAATAGAGATGACGTCTCATCCTGTTGCCCAGGCTGGTCTAGAACTCCTGGACTCAAACAATCCAGCTGCCTCGGCCTCCCAAAGTAATGTTTTTTTAATCTCTTAATTTCCTCTTTTCTATAATGTACTATAAATGAAATTACACAGTATGTCCTCTTTTCAACCTGGGCTTCTTTCACTTAACAATACGACTTTAAGACTGGAGAAGTTTGTCTCTTTGTCCTTTAAATTTGCATGTTACTAAAGCCTAAAGGTATTGAGGATATATTCAGTGCTTATTGACATTTGTGTAACTTCTTTGTGGAAATGTCTATTCACACAATAGATCCACTTTAAGAAATGTCTCTTTGTATTTTTGAGTTGTAAGAATGTTTTATATAGCCTGGAATGTATACTCCATCATCTATATAGTTTGGTGACATTTCTCTCATTTCTTCAGTTATCGTGATGATATACTTTGAATCACAAAAGTATTTGATTCTGGTTAAATTCAATTAATTATTTTTTCCTGTTGCTTGTATTAGTGTTATATGTTAGAAACAATTGTTTCACCCAGGGTGATGAAAGTATATGCCTATTTCTATTCTATAGGATTAGTCATTTTAGTTTTACATTTAGGTCTATGATTTATTTATGTCAGTTTTGGATTGGTTTGAGGGAGCAGGCAACTTGCATGTAAATATCCATTTGACCCAGAAGATTCATGAAAAGTATGTTCTCATTTGAATTAAGTTGGCAAGCTTGTAAAAATCACTTTACCATAACTGTAAGGATTAATTTTGGATACTCAACTCTATTCCATTTACATATATGTCTATCCTTATACTAATACTACATCTTGATTATTAATCACTTTGTGGAAAGTTTTGAAATCCGGAACTATGTCTGGTACTCCAAATTTGTTTATTTTTAAGATATTTTTCAGCTGATCTCAAGCATTGGCATTTCCATGTGAATTTTGTCATCAGCTTGCCAATTAATGCAGAAAATAACAGGATGTAAGCTAAGATGCTCACAGGAATTGTATGGATTCTGTAGATCCATTTGGAAATTATTGATGTTTTGAACATATTAAGCCTTCTGATCAATAAGCAGTTAATTTTATATTTGCAGGATTTATTTCATTATATTTTATGGGTTTAGGGTAAATATCTTACATTTATTTATGTTAAATTTACTTCTAAACATACTCCTCTTCATAAAATTTTGAATTTTGTTGTTTTATTTTTAGGTTTGTTGCTATTATATAGGAATATAATTAATTTTCATTCATTATGCTGAAAGATTACTGAACTTGGGTTTTTTTCTTCATTTTTAAAATTATTTCTATGGGTTATTGGGGAACAGGTGGTGTTTGGTTACATGAGTAAGTTCTTTATTGGTGATTTTTGAGATTTTGGTGTACCCATCAACCAAGCAGTATACACTGCATTCAATTTGTAGTCTTTTATCTCTAATCCCCTTCCCGTTCTTTTGCCCTGAGTCCCCAAAGTCTATTGTGTCATTCTTATGCTATTGTATCCTCATAGCGTAACTCCCACTTTTGAGTGAGAACATACGATGTTTGGTTTTCCATTCCTGACTTACTTCATTTAGAATAATAGTCTCCAAACTCATCCAGGTTGCTGCAAATGCCATTAATTCATTCCTTTTTCTGGCTGGGTAGTATTCCATCATTTATATATACCATAGTTTCTTTATCCACTTTTTAACTGATGGGCATTTGGGTAGGTTCCTCGTTTTTGTGATTGCAAATTGTGCTGCTATAAACATACATGTGCAAGTATTTTTTTATATAATGATTTCTTTTTCTCTAGGTAGATTCCCAGTAGTGCCATTGCTGGATCAAATGGAGGTTCTACTTTTAGTTCTTTAAGGAACCTCCACACTGTTTTCCATAGTGGCTGTACTAGTTTACATTCCCACCAGGAGTGTAGAAGTTTTCCCTATTCACTGCATCCATGCCAACATCAATTAATTTTGATTTTTTGATTAGGGGCATTCTTGCAAGAGTAAGGTGGTATCACATTTCAGTTTTGATTTGCATCTTACTGATCGTTAGTGATATTGAGCATTTTTTAATATGTTTGTTGGTCATTTGTATATCTTCTTTTGAGAATTACCTATTCATGTCCTTAGCCCACTTTTTGATGGTTTTTTTTCCTGGTAACTTGTTTGAGTTTGTTGTAGATTCTGGATATTAGTCCTTTGTCAGATGTACAGATTGTGAAGACATTCTCCCACTCTGTGGGTTGTCTGTTTACTCTACTGACTGTTCCTTTTGCCACGCAAAAGCTCTTTAGTTTAATTAAGTCACAGCTATTTATCTTTGTTTTTATTACATTTGCTTTTGAGTTCTTTGTCATGAGATCCTTGCCTAAGCCAATGTCTGGAAGGGTTTTTCCAATGTTATTGTGTAGAATTTTTATATTTTCATGTCTTAGATTTAAGTCTGTGATCCATCTTCAGTTAATTTTTATGTAAGGTGAGAGATGAGGATCCAGTTTCATTCTCCTACATGTGGTTTGCCAATTATCTCAGCACCGTTTGTTGAATAGGGTTTCCTTTCCCCACTTTATGTTTTTGTTTGCTTTGTCCAAGGTCAGTTGGCTGTAAGTATTAGGTTTATTTCTAGGTCCTGTATTCTGTTCCATTGATCTACATGCCTGTTTTTATGCCAGTGCCATGCTGTTTCAATAACTCTGTCACTATAGTATGGTTTGAAATCAGTGTGATGCCTCCAGATTTGTTCTTTTTGCTTAGTCTTGTTTTGGCTATGCAGGCTCTAATTTGGTTCCACATGAATTTTAGGATTTTTTTTTAATTCTATGAAGAATGATTGTGGTATTTTTATGGGAATTATGATGAATTTGTAGATTGCTTTTGGCAGTATGGTCATTTTCACAGTGTTGATTCTACATATCAGTGAGAATGAGATGTGTTTCCATTTGTTTGTGTTGTCTGTGATTTATTTCAACAGTGTTATGTAGTTGTACTTGTAGAGGTCTTTCACCTCCTTAGTTAGGTATATTCCTAAGTATTTTAATTTTTTTCAGCTATTGTAAAAGGGGTTGAGTTCCTGATTTCATTCTCAGCTTGGTCACTCTTGGTGTATAGAAGAGCTACTGATTTGTGTACATTAATTTTGTATCTGGAAACGTCACTGAATCATCAGTTCTAGGAGCTTTCTGGAGGAGTCTTCAGGGTTTTCTAGGTAAACAATCGTATAATCAGCAAACAGTTTGACTTCCTCTTTCCCAATTTGGATGCCCTTTATTTATTTCTCTTGACTGTTTGCTCTGGCTGGTACTTCCTGTACTATGTTGAAGAGAAGTGGCAAGAGTGGGCATAAACCTTGTCTTGCACCCGTTCTCACAGGGAATGCTTTCAACTTTTCTTCATTCAGTATTATGTTGGCTATGGGTTTGTCATAGATGACTTTTATTACATTGAGACATGTCTTTTATATGCCAATTTTGCTGAGAGTTTCAATCACAAAGGGATGCTGGAATTTGTCAAATACTTTTTCTACATCTATTGAGATGATCATGTGATTTTTGTTTTTGATTATGTTTATGTGGTATATCACATTTATGTGTGTCCATTGGTTTTTATTTTGTTTTTATTATTATTACTGTTTCCTTTCATTGGGCTTCACCTTTTTCGGGTGCTTCCCTGATTAGCTTAATAACTAATCTTCTGAATTCTTTTTCAGGTAGATCAGAGATTTCTTCTTGGTTTGGATCCATTGCTGGAGAGCTAGTGTGACTTTTTTAGGGGAATGTTAAAGAACCTTGTTTTGTCATATTGCCAGAGTTGGTTTTGTGGTTCCTTCTCATTTGGGTAGATTCTGTCAGAGGAAAGGACTAAGGCTCAAGGCTTTTGTTCAGATTCTTTTGTCCCATGGGGTGTTCCCTTGATGTAGTACTCTCCCCTTTCTCGTAGGGAAGTGGCTTCCTGAGAGCCAAGCTGTAGTGATTGTTATCTCTGTTCTGGATCTTGCCACCCAGCAAGTCTGCTAGGCTCTGGGCTGATACTGGGGGTTATCTGCACAGAGTCCTGTTGTAGCAGGACACATGGCAGACAAAACCTCTCAGACACCAGGTTTGTGAAGGAAAGGGCTTTTTATTTGGCAAGGAGTGTCGGCAGACTCACGTGTCAAGAATCAAGCTCCTGACTAGGAAATCCTGGCCTCTTTTAAAAGCTCACAGTATTAGAGGGTACATGTAAGAGGGTTGTGATTGATGAAGTAAGCAAGGGGTATGTGACTTAGGTGGGGATCTAATCGTGATTAAGTGAGAACAATGCCTTCTGGGGAAGATTCCTCCATACCATGCCTGTGATCTATAGACAGGATAGGAACTAGGATGGGATGTTTGATTTTTAACCTCCAGGTCTGGCTAGCAGCACTGGTTTTGTCTCCTCCACTGATCTTGTGCCTTCTGTTTTCAACTTTTACTTATCCTTTTGAAATGCAATGTAGAAGGCTAAGGGGAAGTGGTCTTAGAAGCTTAAGAGGAAGGGGTCTCCTTCCTCACTTTCCCCTTTGAGAACCTCACCTATAACATTAGTGAGAGTTCTCACTCTTGTTCTCATTTTCATTTTCTTGATCCTCTAAAGAAACCGATTGATAATGATTCATATGATATACTTGTGATGTGGTTCTCTGGTTAACTACAGCAGTGATAAATCCTCTAATCATCTGAAGGAACAGGGGGAGCAAAGAAGGGAGTAGCAAGCAAACACCTATTATTATTACAACATTTATAATGAGAGTCTTGAATCCTCCCAAGGATGAGAACCAACCTCCAAACAAGGACTCAGGGTTAAATTCGTGCCATGGCTGCACAGGCACGTGTGCCAGTTTGGTCATATCTCTTGCAATATCGTCAATTGCTTGACCCTGGTTGTCTGTGTGTAGGCAGCAGTTGGTTGGATTGAATTTTCCACAGACTCCTCCTTCAGCTGCTAGCAAGTAATTGAAGACCAACCGGTTCTGATAAATCACATCTCCCATTTGAGTTTCTTGTTGGGGCAAAATGGACAGAGCTTTGCCCATTTCATTAGTGAGTATTTCCAAGACAGTCTGCAACCAGGTGATCTGATTGAACATGTAAATAGGAGTCTGGTATCCCCATATGCCATCCTTTGCCCATGTGGCCGGCCCATAATACTCAATAATTCTCTCTGGTCACCACCTATCATCTTTCCATTTGCTTATCTTTAGACTTCTTTTCTCCCAGGTGGAGTAGACCATATATCCTAACAGCTCACCTGTCTGAAGAGGTAATAGGAAAAAAGAAGGCTTAATGGTACCTATGACACAGCTACCTGTCCATCTTCCAGGCAGTTGTACATAGACTCTATGTCCACATATCCAGTACAACCCAGCCGGGGCCGTCCAGTCTCTCTGATACCCAGGATGGTTCCAAACATCCTGTAATTTTGGGAATTTTAGGAGGGGTTTTTTTCTGTTTGATTTGAACTCCACCGTGTTACAGTGTCCACTCTTCCATTATACAATTGTTGCTCTAAGCAGCTAAGCTTTCCTGTTGGAACAGTCAAGTCTTTTCCTTCTCTGACCAAACAGTATTGTCCAATAATTCAAACCTTTAAAACCCAAAAACTGTTGTTTTGAATTCTTTGAACTGAGGTTAGATCAGGCCCAGGGTCAGAGGGTAGTAACTCATGAGCTTCCCATGGCCACCAATCACCCATAGTAGTTCCTCCACATACATAGCAAGAAGTGACATTAAGGGAATGGCCTACATTTTCAGCAAGTTGGAGGAACAAGTTCTTTGTCTTTTTCAGAAGCCCTAGCACTGGCTCTTTTAACATATCATAGAAAGTCTGGTATACTGGCTGGGATGAGCACTTTTGGATTTTTCCCTGAATCTGGATACTGACTCTAGGAGAAAGTCCTCTTCCTTTAATTCCTAACATTACAGTCTCCCCTTTTGCCCATTTGGGGTCTTGGGGGTTTGTGATTATTAATTCTGCTGGGTTACAATGTCCCAAGATGCAGGGGACATTACCCCATGGAATGGTGTCCCTCCCTTTTACAAAGTGAACAGGATTATTTTTATCATCTTTCCAAGTGGCCCAGATGACACATGACCAATAAGTGCATTCACTGCACCAGTAGGTTTTCTGGCAGATATGCTTTTTTGTATAACTTTGTTCCCATCTCCGAGGGAGCCACAGCCCCCCTCACTGGAATGATAGGCATTGATGGCTGCATAGGCATCAAACCTTAGGGTGACCTGTTTTGGGCTTTCCTTTTGCTCTGTTTTAACTATTAACTTAGTAGGGCTGTTCCATCGCCCTGTTACGTGTTTAATTTCAAAAGTTGTATGCATAGGGGGTTTTGATGGATTGTATCAGACATTGGATCGTCCATCCCCTCGGCTACACACCTTATGCTGTGTACTATTATATAAACAGGTTCCTTTCTGTGTCCCTGTACATTTATAATAACTGTAGGACAAAAGAATGGCAGTAACTTTCCGTCTTACCTCAGTAACCTGGTGCACACGCTAAGAGCATTTTCCAAAATCAGTTAATGTCTTTACTGTATAAGTTCAAATTTTAAGAAGAATAAGCCCCACAAAGAGTTTCCTCATGCTTCGGCCATGCGTGTACTAGCCAGCTTCTGGGATGTGGCTGGAGCAAGTCTTGTTGTTTTTCTTGAAGTGATTCTGAAGTCATTGGGTCTGGTCTAGCTTCCCAAGTTTCAGCTGCTGCAGCCTTATGCAGCTGTGGTGGATCCAGGCTGGGATTCCCTTTACCTTTATGGCTGTGGGGAGTGGTCAGAATCACGGTCCGGGGTTCTTTCTACTGTGGCTTCAGAGGGACTACATTTCAGTCCTTTATTTACACGTGATCACCTGGCAAGGAAGGGTGAACTGGTGAGAAGAAGCTTACAGGGCATCTTTCATTTACCCAGGTTGAAATATCCTGAGTGATTTTTCCTAGAGCTTGTAACTGTTGTTCTAGCTCAATCTCTTCCTCACTCCCAAGGAGTTCCTGGGAGTGCCCACAGTATGGGAGAGTGTCTGTGATATAAGACTTCAGAGGGGGAATATCCTGTTTTCTTAGAGGGAGTACATCTAATTTTGAATACCACCAAGGGAAGTGCCTGCACCCACTTTAATCCTGTTTCCTGACACATTTTTCCCTAAGCTACTTTTAATGGTCTGATTCATCTGCTCCACCTTTCCAGAACTCTGGTTGGTAGGCGGCCAGCAGCTTCCAAGTGATACCCAATGCTGTTGCTGTTTCTTGGACCAAATCAGCCAAAAATGCTGGTCTGTTGTCTGAGCTGATGCGCAATGGCAGTCCAAACCTGGGGATGAGATCTCAAAGAAGTACACAGTTTACTTTATGGGCCTTTTCAGCCCTAGTCGGGAAGGCCTCTGCCCACCCAGGGTATGTGCACACCAGGACCAACAGATACTTTATGTCCTCCACACTTGGGCATTTCAGTGAAATCTACCTGGAGATCTTCAAACAGAGCTGGTCCGTAAGCCTGAATGTCAAGGGAAACAGTTGGACCTTGCTTCACGTCGTGCTGCTGACACGTAATGCGTCGCTGTGCTACAGTTTTGGTTAGGGCTGATAAGTGTGAGATGTAAAAATACTGGCCTAATACCTTCTCAAGTGACTCTTGGCCTAAATGAGTGGTTTCATGTATGGCCTGTATGACCACAGCCCCTAATAGCCATGGCATTGCTACTCTTCCATCTGGCAGCCAGATCTAACCCTCTTTAATTATTTGCCCCCCTTCTGCTTGGAGAAAGTCCTTTTCCTCCTTAGAAGAAGTGGTCACCAAGTCAGGATCTGGGGAATTAGAGGGGCTGTAACTGCTGCTCGGTAGGAGTAGATGATGCCTTATGAGCTGCTGAATCAGTTCGGGAATTTCCCAGGGCTATGGAGGTATGGGCCCTGCCACCCTTCCGGGCTTCCAAACTGCTTCTAACAACTGCAAGATTTCATGTCGGTACTTTATTTCTTTTCTGCCTAAATTTAACAGTCTTTTGTTGTTGTTGTACAGCACCCATGTACTTGAAGAGTTAGAAAGGCATACCAGGAATCAGTATCAATGTTCACAGCCTTATCTTCACTGAGTTCTAGGGCTGGGGTCAGAGCAATAAGTTCAGCCTTCTGAGCTGAAGTACCCTGAGGCAGTGCCATGGCCTCGACTGCACTGTCTAAACCTACTACTGCATAGCCTGCACACCTTTCTCCTCGTGGATTAACAAAACTGCTTCCATCCACATACAACTCCCAGTCTACTACCGTCCATGGTTGATCCTGAAGATCAGGCCTACTGGAATAAACTGAGTCCAGTACTTAACACAGTTGTGTTCAACCAGGTCTTCTGACACTGGGAGCAAAGTGGCAGGGTTTAAGGTGTTGCAGACCTCAATGGTGATGTGGGGATTTTCACACAGCAGGCTCTGGTATTTGGTTAACCTAGCATTTGTCAATCAATGATGTCCTTTCATATTCATTAGTCACTACTGTGTTGAGGTGCTTTGATATTTAAGTTTTGCCCCAGAATTAGCTTATCAGCCTCTTATGCTAGCAGAGCAGTTGCTGCCAGGGCCTTTAAACATGGGGGCCATCCCTTGGAAACTTCGTCCAGCTGCTTGGAGAGATAAGCTACAGGCCTGGGCCAGGGTCCCACTGTTTGTGTTAGAACTCCAGCTGCCATTTTTTCTCTTTCTGACACATACAGCATGAAGAGTTTTATTAAATCAGGTAACCCCAAAGCCGAGGCTGATGTAAGTTTCGCTTTCAGTTCCTGAAAGGCCTGCTGCTGCTGAGATCCCCATTCAAAGAGTTCCTTGTCTCCCTCTTAATAACTTTATATAGGGGTTTGGCCAGTACCATGAAGTTTGGAATCCACAATCTACAGATACCGACGGCTCCCAGGAATTCCCTCACCTGCCTTCTAGTTTCGGGTTCTGGCAGGTTGCAAATGACTTGTTTCCTCTCTGCTCCCAGGCTGCGCTCTCCCTGCAGGATGGTGAACCCCAGATATCACACTTGCTGTTGGCAAATCTGGGCTTTCCTTTTAGACACTTTATACCTAAAGTCCTCCAGGTGCCAAAGTAAGGCATCTGTTTCTTTTTTGCACCCAACTGCCATGGGGTGTCCCAATAAAAGGTCATTGGCATATTGGAGCAACAGGCAGCCTAAGTCCCTAGCAGGAAATTTCTGGAGGTCATGGGCTAGTGCCTCCCAAAAGATGGTGGGAGAGTTCTTGAACCCCTGGGGTAGCCAGGTCCAGGTGTACTGGGTGGTTACACCTGTTCCTGGATTTTTCCATTGAAAAGCAAATAATTTCTGACTCTCCGAGGCCAGTCTAATGCTAAAGAAAGCATCCTTTAAGTCCAAGCAGGTGAACCAACTATCCTCCACTGGCAGTAATCCCAACAGCATGTACAGGTTGGGTACACTTGGGTGCATATCACTGTAGCCTGATTAACTGAATGCAAGTCCTGCACTGGCCTGTAGTCTTTGGTCCCCAGTTGAGAAACAGTCAAGACGGGAGTGTTCCATGGAGACTGGCAAGGAGCTATAATTCCATAGTCCTCTAAGCATTTTAGGTGGACCTGAATGCCTTCTAGGGCCTCACGAGGAACTGGATACTGCTTTTGCCTAACCAGCTGAACCCCAGGTTTGACCTCAATAAGCGCAGGGGCCTGGTTGATTGCCTGTCCTGGTGGATTGTCCTCGGCCCAGACCTTAGGGCATTGTTTTGCTGAGGCAGGTCCTATCTCCCGATCTGGTTCCGTTAACAAGAGCCTCCACTCTTCTTCACAAGGAATGCTGAGGGCCATTATGACTCCAGTTTTAGGCAGTGCTATCCATAAAGTGCCGCTCTTCTCAGTGAAGGTGATGGTTGCCTATAGCTTACTGAGCAGATCCCTTCCTAACAGGGGCGAAGGGCAATCAGGCATGTATAAGAACTGGTGAATTACCTCGTGCTCCCCCCACCTCACAAGGCCGAAGCAAACAGAAAGACAGTTTCTCTGACACCATGGTAGCTCCAACAATGTTGGTTGTTTGCTTTGATAGGGGACTACTGGGGTGGTTATCACCGAATATTCAGCACCTGTGTCAGCAAGGAAGTCAGTGTCCTTGCCGCTCACTGTCATCCTGACCATGGGCTCTTTGGGGGCAGTTGAGCCCAGTCCCCTTCAGTCCAGTGGCCCTTCCATTAGATTGAACAGAGCTCCTTCACTTTTGTCTGAAGCCTTGGGCTTCAGATCTCCCTGTTTTCCTGTCAACTGGAGGCACTTGTCCTTCCAGTGTCCCAGTTCCTTACGGTAAGCACACTGGTTATACTGCAGGCATGGGCAATAAGACTGGGTAGCCTTCCAGGAGCCCCCCTTCCCCACTCTTTTGGGGGTGCTCCTCTAATAGCGGCAGCAATTAAGTCAGCACTTCATCAAACTTGAAGCTCATTTTCTCTGACTTTCTCTACAGCTTACTGCGTCTCTGTTCATAAACACCTGGTTAGCTATTTCCAGTAACTATGAAGTATTCATGCCTGAAAATTCTGCTTGCTTCTGTAGCTTTCTCCCAATGTCTTCTGCACACTGACTAATACCATATTTACCATGTGATCATTTTCAGGGCTCTCAGGATTGAAAGGAGTATACATGCGATAGGCTTCACATAGTCTTTCATAGAACTGTTCCAGGCTTTCCTCTTTCCCTTGAGTAACCTCAGAGACTTTATTGATATTTGTAGCTTTCTGGGCTCCCTTTTTCATTCCTTCCAGTAAGGCCTCTTTGTACCAGATTATCCTTTCCATGCTCTCCCGGGTGTTTGGATCCCACTGAGGGGTCAGTCCCCAGTAGCTGGGCTCTGACATACTCTTGGGGGTTCTGGTAATCTGCTAAAACATGCTCCTCCAACCATTTGGAAGCAGCTTGGAGTACTCTCTGGCTTTTATCAGTGTTAAAAAGATACATAAGCAGCTGGTGGCAGTCAACCCAAATAGGGTTATGAGTCCAGACAATACCCGTGTTACATTTATGAGATAAATACCCTTGATCATAGTGAAAATTCTGTTTACGTGTTGCTGGTTTGCTTTGACATTATTTCCCTGAGGATAAACTCCTTGACATTCCTCATTACCCAATCATCAGATTGTCACAAAACATTTCCTCAAAGATAAATGCCTGTGCCTCACATGTTCCAGAAATTCTCATTTTAAGGTATTGTTTGGCAGTGTATGTGCACATCTGCAAGATCCAATAATGACTTTGGAAGTCCTGACTTTTGGACATTAGAATCCAGAAGATTGAGAAATGTCAGTGAAAGAGAACATAAGTTATATTTGTTTTGTGTTCTAAGAGTTTGTCTTAGGTTGATTTTTTTCTTCTTCAAGTTTTACAAAGGAAACTGTATATTGAAGCCTTTGATAGAACTCACTCGTAATGAAGATATTCTTACTGTCTAGACTCCGTCATAACTCTTTGGGAACATGTATTCTAAGGAAACTTACCATGCAATTATATTACCAATTGCCAACCCCAAAAGCTACAGAATAGGTATCATTATGGTAGCAGGTGAGTTGAGTAAAACAAAAATATTTATATGTATGGAGTTGTAGGCCAGCCCCTGTTTACACAGTTTTGGGAATAAAACTTTAGAAATCAGGTTTGTGAAAGGTGAAGGCAGATGAGTGATTTAGAATGTGGGATATAGAGATGGAGAAAGCCTGGTAGAAAAAAACAAAAGAACACTCAGTACAACATATCCTGAACCCAGCATGCATTGATCTAAGAGATGGACACAGGATGAATAGTGACTCTGCATATGTGCTGGATAAACAAGGAACCCCACATCAAGGAGTACTGAAAATTACCCCCACTTAGAACCCTGTGTGCAGGTCACAACACTCTGCTGGGTACCACCAGGGTCATTCTAGGAGCCATTTATACAAAGCCTACAAAGCCGTGGAGCCGCACACTGCAAGTCCAAGGGCATCACCGTCAAGGTTATTGCTTCTGTGGTCCTTAATCATTAGATATATTCTCTAAACAATATTCATAGCTTCAGTGTGAAAACAGTTTCTTGTGGCCTGGAGGACTGGGAAAAGAAATGCAGCTGACCTGGACAGTATTTCTCATTTAGAGATCACAATAGCAGACACTTAGATACTGTCACTTTGGGCATTTGTTATTGAAGAAACCTTTTCACTACTCCCTGTAGAGTTGAACAGAGTAATAATTGAGCAGAGTAAAACATTTTGTGAAAAATGTAGTGCATCTACATCTGTGGTGAATATTCATAACATGACTTCTATGAGCATCATACATGTGATTAGAAAGATAAATGAGAAAGAGGAAGAAATAAACTGGGAATTCATCTGCTTTAAATAATTTTATTTGGAATGCAGATAACAGGAGCATTATATTTCTAATATCTGCAGAAATTCTCAAGATACAGGCTTTTATAAGTATTTTGAACTACTTCTCAGGAAACTTTAAGGAACATGTTTCTATTTTCATCTTCTTTCCCAACAGATTTTTTGAACCATAGTTTATAACATTTTTTGTTTGTTTGTTTGTTTGTTTGTTTTGAGACAGAGTTTTGCTCTTGTTGCCCAGGCTGGAGTGCAATGGCATGATCTTGGCTCACTGCAACCTCTGCCTCCCAGGTTCAAGTGTTTCTCCTGCCTCAGCCTCCTGAGTAGCTGGGATTACAGGTGCATGTCACCACACCTGGCTAATTTTATATTTTTGGTAGAGATGGGGTTTCTCCATGTTGGTCAGTCTCGAACTCCCGACCTCAGATAATCCACCTGCCTTGGCCTATCAAACTTCTGGGATTACAGGCATGTGCCACCACACCTGACTGGTTTTGTTTTTGTTTTTGTTTTTATTTCCAGTGTGCTCTTGAGTTCTCTCTTTGAACAGTGGCTATTAGCATATCCCTGCTTTATGAAACTCTAGGGTTTCAGCATAGATATTTTCAATATACTTTTCCAGGAAGATTTCTTTATCCTGGTGGATGGCCTGATGCCTAAATGTGTAACCTGAGACCAAGTGTTTTTCTCAAAAACTCTTGTTTATACTGACTGTCGCATTTGTAGCTCTTGTCTGACTTGTATCTACTTTTTTCCTACAAAATTAGCCACTTTCCAGGAGAACCCTGAGTGTGAAAGAAGTGACATTTTGTTTTGTTGGTCAAGTGAGACACAGAAGAGGCAAAATACAAAAATGTATGAACTAACAAAGGCAGTTTATCACTTACAGATCCCAGAGGGAAGAGGGTAGAATTCTTCAGAGGGTTAGCAGAGAATGTTCCTGGATATACATTCATGTTCAGTTCCAGTCTGAAATTCTTTTTTTTTAAATTTATTTATTTTACTTTAGGTGCATACTATATCTGGCATTTCTCCCCGTGTTATCCCTCCCCACCCTCCCCTCCTTCCCCACACCACACTGTCTCTCCCCTACGCCCCACAAGCTGCCCCCAGTTTGAACCTTGTTGTAATTCTCGGTTTGTGACCAAAGGCCTGGTAACCGAAGAGGTCACTGGTGTAAATTTAGGAGTTACCAAGGCAGAGAGCCTAGAGTTCTGTTGTCCAAGGGCAAGAGAAGTTTCTCAGCCTTGGGAAGAGAGGTAAACCTTTTTTTTCTTTTGATTCTATTATATTCCCCAGGAGATTAAATGGTGACTGTCCCCATGGAGAGTGGATCTTCTCCACTTATTCCACTGACTCATGTTCCAGTATCTTCTGGAAACATTCTCATAAATATGCCCAAAATTGTGGCTTTGCCAGTTCTCTATGTAATGTTTAATTTAGTCAACTGAGTACCTAAATTAACCATCACAAGTTTACCCCTAATCACTTGGCTGTCACATGTATATCCTTAATACATACTTAATCTCCAAATAAGGACAATAAGAAGGTAATAGTTCTACCTAACATGATACAACTTTCCTGCATACATTTGGAAACCCACTGATTCATTTACCTTAAGAGGAAGTAAAGTGCTTTGGTAACATATATTCTCCTCCTATTATCTCATAACCTCTATAGTATTACATGAAATTAATGATACCTAAATATTGATATAAAGTCAATATATCTTATAGGATAAAGGAGTAAGAGAGGAACAAAAACAAATATTTATGTTTTGTGTGTATACACACATACAAGTATTCTTAACAAAATCATCAGGAAGCATTGACAGTTACAGTCCTTATTTCTATAACGGTCACATGATTGTAGCCAGTATTTATAGCTACCTTCTACTCTCATTCTGTAGTCACTTTTCCTTCAAAGGCACCTCAGGTGAAGTGAGGTAAATATTCATTTCTGAAGGGTGTAGGCCATTCATAGTCCTACACAGATTGGGTTGCTCTAACTTCTCATTGATCTTAATCACAGGACATGTTACTACTCAGAGATGCCCTAAATGGTCACCTGTATTCCAGACATAACTCTTCCTTATCTCCACTGTGGTGCATTAGTTCCATTTCCCATTAGTAGTTTGGATCCATCACCCTAGCCAACACCTTAACTCACTTCTTAGCCTGTTGATTCAGGAGCATGAGGAGCCCACGGTGGCTGGGAGGCAGTCTTTACATCCAGTTTAATGGAATAATTATTGTGTCTCCTAGGGGCAACATTCTTCCTTCTGGAACTAAGACTTGTAGGCCAACAGAGCATGAAGTTATGTGAACAGATGGCACAAATTTTGCTAGTGGGTCAGAAAAGGTAATGGTGAGTGGCGTCATTCCCATTTCCACATTTTGTTTTGTAGACCTGTGTATCTGGCTCTGGGAAAAACAGTATTATATATTGGATGACAGTTTACAGTATATAAAGTCTTCTGTGGAACCTTGTCCTAGTTCTGTACTGCGACCTATCTGGGTCGTTCAACCAATCAGGGAAGCCAATTGTGTCAGGATTATGAGGAACAGGGTAATAACAGTGAAGTCTATGAGCATAAGCTCATTGCCACATTTCTTTGAGTTTGAAGTAAGTTCCTTGATCAGAAGGAATGTGGTGTGCAATACTATGACAGTTGAGAAGCATTCTTTTAGTCCATGAATGATGGTTTTGCCGGAAACTAAGATTTAGTAATATTTATGGTACGAACGGCATATCTTAGCTTCCTCAATGTCCCACAATCAGTGATTATGGCACCTTGAGCAATATTTATGGTGCAAGGTCTGTATGGTATAGGTAGGATCACCACAAGCCATGCCCCCCACCGCCAGTTTACAGTAGAGTTCCATGGTAGGGCATGGGGTAAGGAACTGAATCCCATTCCTAATCTGTCTGAGATGAATCCCTGTACGATGGCAGAGCATTCATGATTGATCCAATCATCTCTTAAAGGTTCTGACTCTTTATACTGCCACACTGAGGATTAATTTTTAAAATGGATTTGGTGGTAGACAAATATTCCAACCACAGCAGATGTCAGGAGATTTCCTATATTCTAGACATAATCTTTCTTAACTCCATTATGGAGTATAGTACAATTCCCCGCTGGTAGTTTGGATGAATTACAACAATATTGCAACTCCCTTCTTAGCCTGTTGAATCAGAAGCATGAGGAGGCCAGAGTGGCTGTGTGGTAGTATTAACTCTCTAGTATGCGGGCTTCAGTTTGAGTATTGTGGGGGTGGGGTCTGCCAGGCCTTATGGCCTATATCCCTGCTTTCAACTCTGCCTCTTTCTGTGGGATGGGTTGTTCTGTCCCGCTGGCGTTAGTCCAAGCATCCTCCCAGGTCTGTGCCAACAACTTGTGGTACCAGGTAGGAGCTGTTCCTCAGATTTGCATTGACAACCCACTGTGCCCCTCAGTCTGGTGGGGCTCTCATGGACTGTGGGTTGCAGGAGGGATGAAGTAAGCACAGAATCTGAATCAGAGCACTGAGGGGGTGAAGTCTCCAACCCTCCAAGCTGGCTGCACGTTCTAAGTGGGGATGTGTCCCACCCTGTCTCGGTTCGCCCTACCTGGGTGGCTTTTGCCCTGCTTTGGCTCCTTTCCTGGGCTATTTTCAGAGTCCTACCAGTCCCATCGAAACGAACCCAGCACCTCGCTTGAAATTGTGAAGTCCTCTAGTCCTCTGCGTCTTATTCGCTGGGAGCTGCATTCCAGTTTTGCCTTCTCTCGGCTATCTTGGTGCCGAAATCCTGATGATTAATTTTTGAAGCCTTTAAAAAAAACACAGCAATAAGTTAGAAAATTAATTTAGGATTTGACTTTGCAAACATTTGTTAGAGATGTTGGAGAAATGTTGAAAGTTTCCAAACATTTGATTACAACCAAACCACAGGTCATTGTGAAACAGTGGTTACTCATTTAACAAAAGTGATCATCAAAAGACTAAAGGCATTAAAGACATTTACATTGATATGAAACTCTTAACCCTTCTAGATCTTAGTTTTTTTAAAGCAATTAAAAACCTAGTAAAAACAGTAAAGAAATAATTTTGATAAAACAAAACAAAAATATAGTTTCTGACGCCTGTTACCAGAAAGGTAAAGTAAAACTTTCTGTGTGACTGTTTCTTGTTAGAGGAAGCACATTTAGATAAGCCGAAAGTCAAACCTCAAGAAAAAGTGCTTGAATTTAATCAGACCAAAGAGTGTGCTCAATGTTATAAGTAAAACGTAATACATAATTCTTAGTAACTGCATGAGAAGTTTCCTGTTTAAATTGAAAGGTTAGACATATCCAGAAAAACCAGACATATGTAATTAGGTTTTACTGGAGTAAAACATGACTTTTCTAGACTTTTATGATGAAACAATTTAGCACTGAGACACAATAATTGTTAGAACTGGAGGAAAAAAGTTACAGGAGCTGATCAAAAAGCTGAAGGAAGGAGTAATCATTCAGGGCCTTTACAAGGAGAGAAAAAGGTGAAATATAACAGTTGAATTTCTGAGATATTATTTTGAGAAGTTTTTAAAAGCAACAGGTTATAAAATTAGAAGTAATATTTCTTGTTATTAGTCTAAACTGCAGTCTTTTGTAAGCTCACTGCTATTTCACAGACCTTGGTCAGAGTGAAACATTTCAAAGGGGTTTGGACCATGAAAAACATCCTGCCGGCTGGGCGCGATGGCTCACACCTGTAATCCGAGCACTTTGGGAGGCCGAGGTGGGTGGATCACCTGAGGTCAGGAGTTCAAGACCAGCCTGGCCATCATGGTGAAACCCCATCTTAAAAAAAAAAAAAAAAAGAGAAACATCCTGCCTAACCACCTGACCACAAGGCAGACAAAGGCCCAACTGAAGAAACATCCCCATTATATCTTGCTGGGCAAAAGTTCAAGGAACAACACGATGACTTACCACCAGAACAAGGGGCAGAACCACCTCATCATGGAAACATCTTATGAATATCCTGTTGGGCAGCAAGCCATATGGCCCAGACTCCGGGGTGGGGGGTGGGGAGGCTCTGGCATGAGGCTGGTCTCCCACTTCCGTAGGTTTTATGATGGACCTAAATCCTGCATTTTCTGTCAAGCCACCCTCTTTCTGTATATGTATGTCTTTCTTTACCCCTTGCCTTCCCTTTAAAACCTAACACTTATACTTTCATTAAGAGCAAATCAGTGCCTTCTGAAAACTTTGTTTTAACAGAGGGGATCGTTCTTAGAAAGACTGTTGATTATAGAAAGGGGATCATTCTCAGAAAGACTGACTGATTATTATAAACAGCTCCCTTGATTATCACTAACTTAATCACATACAAAATTCATTTTAGTATTAGATACTGGCAGGAGTCAGGGCCTTTTTAAATATGTGTACCCAGGAGTTAAAGCCGTGTAACTTTTAAATTCTCCTTAAAAAAAAAAACCTTATTGTAAGGCTTATTGTCGAGTTTAAAATTAGGAAACTGAGGCCAGTATAAGGAAAACTAAATTCCAGTTTATTCAGCTTCCGGGCGAGGTTCTGTGGTCCAGAGAAGGGGCCAGAGAAGTCACGCCTGGCCGTTCTGGGCGTGGGGTTTTATAGGGGGTAAGGGCAGTAGATTGGTCAGTGGGGAAACAAAGCATGGGCAACTGCATTGGTCATAGAAAGACTGGACCCAGACTTGGCGAGCTGCCATTGGTTAGGCTCTTGGTGGGATTTTTGAATTTTGGGCTGACAGTATGATTTAGTGCTGAGTGTGGGGCTAGGGGTGGAATGCAGGAGTGGGTGTGGGGAGCCTGCATGGAGAAGGCAGACACCAGTAGGACGTCCGGCCTCCCGATAACAGTGTTATCAGGTGCGGAGGGGGTGAGTATTGTCCATCCGGCTCCCGGCCAGGCTATCGGCCTTACATCCCAACCTCTTTGATGATATAGGGCGCCGTTTCTCTTCTGACTACTTCCTGCTGAATAGGGGCGGAGTGAGGGGGAAGGGTTAGTTGGCCAGTGCCTCAGTTGGGAGCCGGACTTATGGGTGAAGTAGCATCTGGTTTACAGCCACCCTAGAAATTTCCCTGAGGCGAGCCTGCAAAAACCTGAGAACGAAAGGGGCCAGCATTAACAGTAGGCAGAGGACAATGACTGGGATAAGTATAGGGGTTAGCCAGGTGAACATAGGGGAGTTCCATCAAGGGGTGGGCAGGAGAGCGGCTTGCTTTTCTTTGAAGGACTTCTGGAGACGGAGGAGGGTGTTGAGTTTTTCTTCTACTAGACCCGTTTCGTTGATGTAATAGCAGCACTCCTCCTGTAAAAACAGACAGGTCCCCCCTTTTCCTGCAGTAAGAAGGTCGAGCGCTCGCCCGTTTTGGAGGGTTACCTGGGCTAGTGATGTTAGTTGGCGTTGGAGTGAGGCCAGGGATGCGGCTGAGGCTTCTATGGCTGCACGCAGTTTGTCTTCCAGGTCAGCGGTGGCAGCGATGCTGTGACCAAGGGCACTGCTACCTAATCCTGCTGCTGCTGCAGATGCCACTAGGGACAGGCTGACTACTACCGGAAGAAAAACTGCGCGCCTGTTTCAGTGGTTAGGTGAGGGGGAAAGGAGTGACAAAAGTTCGGCTTGTCCGTAGACCTCTAGTTGAGGTATTAAGGTGACAGGTATGCAAGGAAAAGGTGAGGAAGAGTTGATGGCTTTGGTCAGCGTTCCGTTGCACCAAAAGAATCCCTCTTTCATTACAGTAATTGGGGACCTAACAGGGATGGTGACGTTACAGACAAGATTAGGGGAGGAGCTGCGGCCATAGCAGACAGAAGGATTTTCAGAGTGTTCTTTAAATAGCGGAACGTTGGTGAATGTGAGTCCGCCGTTCGAGCCCAGCGAAGTGTTGAGTTTTGTGTTAAGCAGTGCTGCTGCCCAGAGGGGCCTGCTTAGGGGGGCACACAAAAAACAGTTGGTGACTTCTGTGGCATCAGTTGAGTTGGCAATGTTAGCCACCTGCTGCATTAAAGTTAACCAGGAGAAGGGAAAAGGGGATTGCTTTGGAGAGGTTAGTTGGTTGTCTAGATTATTTTCGGCCTCTTGGATTACTTCATTTACAGAGTTTAGCTTGTCTATGGCCTGGGTGTGTACTCGGGTGTAGGTACGGGATATCAGCCATGTTCCCTGGGGGTTACCATAAGTGTGGTACCTGTAAACTTTTGCTGCCACCCCTTTTACCCACCTTTCATTCCAGGGATCTTTTATTTGAAGTTCGAGAGTGCCGTTAGGGTGTCTGTTTAAGTCACGGAGGGGGTTTACCTGCATGCCTGCAGATTGTGGCATGATGATTGTTCAAGAGGGATAAGGACATCCACCATACTTCTCTGGCCACCAGAAGCAGTAGTCTTTGGTTTCCCTATGCAAAAAGCAGAGTGCTGGCCCACCTTGCTGGCCAGGGTCTAATTTACATTTTTCCTTTGGTATAAGAAGACTTATGGCAGACTGACGGCCGGCTGACAGTCTGCCTGAGCTATACATTGAGATTTTGTTGTGGGGCCTTCGACCCAGGTTTCCTGGACTAGAAAGTGCCAGACATACAGGTTGGCTCTAAGGGGGAGTATTAGAAGGATTGTTAGGAGGAGGGTCCGAAGGGTTAGGAGGCGGTAGGCTGGGAGAACCTGCAGGCTGCAATAATTACAAAGAGAAAGAAAATGAAAAGGGACAGGGCTAGAGCTATCTGCCACATGGAAGAATTTTGAGGAAGCGGCAGGGACAGGATGAGGAAGTGAGACTCTAGGGATATAAGAAGAGTAATAGGAAAAAGGAGAATAGAGTTATTTCTATAGATGTGAAGTTAATAAAGGTCCCCTGCAGCCAGTGGTCTGTCACCCACTGTAGGATATCTGTTACTTCAAGGGAAGCAGGCCTAAGCCACTGTGCCTCAGCTAACAGGAGATTAACAAAACTGGTAAATCTGCAATACAGACAGAACCACATGTAGGATTGACAAACAAAGGATGGGTGCCCCCCAAGTGGGAGACCAGACTGATGCCTTCCCGGCCATGTCCCCGGAGGGATGTCTCAGGGCCTCTTGGCTAATGTGTACCCGTATAACCCCTGGGCCTGGTCACCTCAGCCTTTTGGTCCTGAGGTGAATCACCGTTATGCCTTATGACGTCCCTGTGGAACCGCGGGGTGAGGCCCACACAAGCCCCGTAGCCGTCAGGCCGTGGGACTACACATAAACTCACTCACTCACACACCCACTCAGGATTAGAAAGGAGAGAGAGAGAGAGAGAACAAAAGCACTTCGGCGGGAGCTATTAGGCAAAAGGGCAAATAAACTGGAATTAAGGACCAGGGCTTAGCCCAAGCTCTGGGTAGGACTTGGAGTTATAAAACAGACTTCTGAGTACCCCAAGCCTCACTCACTGCTACTGAGATGGTCGGGAGGCGTCTGAGACCGCCCTCCGAACACCGGAGAGGGTTCAGGAAAATGAGGACGTCTCCCACAGGTTCCTGACCCCCGGCAGAACCCTTACAGGGAGAAGACAAGAGTGTAGGGACGTCTCCTCTACGCTCAGGTCCTCGGAATGGCACCGGGGCTGCGGGCCCATGGTGGGAAGGAGTCCCTGACGTGGCCGTGCTTACAGGCAGGGAGTCCAGGGAGGGAGCAGCGAGAGAGACTATGGGCAACAGAAGTAAGGAAGAGGAGAGCAGCTTACCTCGCGGTGGAGCGGTCTCCCAGTCCGGCCTTGGGTGGAGGAGTCAGTTTCCCCCAGGAGGGGTCTTTCGACTCCTCCTGGGTTTTTGGCACCACTTGTAAGGCTTATTGTCGAGTGTAAAATTAGGAAACTGAGGCCAGTATAAGGAAAACTAAATTCCAGTTTATTCAGCTTCCGGGCAAGGTTCTGTGGTCCAGAGAAGGGGCCAGAGAAGTTGCACCCGGCCGTTCTGGGCGTGGGGTTTTATAGGGGGTAAGGGCAGTAGATTGGTCAGTGGGGAAACAAAGCATGGGCAACTGCATTAGTCATAGAAAGACTGGACCCGGACTTGGCAAGTTGCCATTGGCAGCCCAGTAGGGCTACCCACAGGTGGGCTGGAGAAGGTAACAGATTGACTGGTGAGGAAACACAGCATGGGCACCTGTATTGGTCAGAGAGAGAGACTGGACCTGGACTTGAGCTGCCATTGGTTAGGCTCTTGGCGGGATTTTTGAATTTTGGGCTGACAGTATGATTTAGTGCTGAGTGTGGGGCTAGGGGTGGAATGCAGGAGTGGGTGTCGGGAGCCTGCATGTAGAAGGCAGGCACCAGTAGGACATCCGGCCTCCCGATAACAGTGTT
>CAUYLG010023739.1:0-15204 GCA_963573385.1 Cacajao melanocephalus | reverse complement strand
TTTTGTATTTTTAGTAGAGATGGGGTTTCGCCATGTTGGCCAAGCTGGTCTCAAACTCCTGACCTCAGGTAATTCATCCTCCTCGGCCTCCCAAAGTGCTGGGATTACAGGCATGAGCCACTGTGCCTGGCCTCATGTTATACTTCTATAACAATTGGCCAGTCATTATGTAAGGCAGTATGTATAGCAGTTAACTGTACAGGGTATACTGAGCTTGGTTTCTGACTTACAAAATAAGAATACTACTACCTACTTCTTAAGAGTTGTGATGATTAAACGAGATAATGTAAATAAAACACTTGGCACAGTACTTGTTGGGCTCAGTAAAAGTTGGCTGTCTCAATTATTGCACATAATCACCATATTGATTACTATTCTTACTGGACCTTTGGCCTGGTCCTATCAGATTCTGGATTTTGAGGGTAGTTGCTTTAGAACTGTCTTCCCTGCACCACGTTCCTAGAAATTGCCACTCCTCACCCCATCACATGATGACAGCAAAACCTGCCATGTTTCTAACGGGTGTCACTGCCCGTACCACAGTTGGTTTAGGGGTTAACACCTGATCCGTGCTGCTTTGATTATTTATTCCGAAGGTTGTGCGACTTGACAGGAGAGCAGGGAGCAAAGAGAAGACAAGGGAAAGAAAGAAAATGCAAGAGTGAAAACCCAAAGACTAGTCTGTCTTAGTTACTGTACCTCCCACATATAAGACTAATGAGGGAATGTGTTCTCTTTCCGGGTCCACAAGGGGGCGCAGTTTTAAGAGCAACACCTTCCCAGCACCACGCCCGCCTCCCATCTCTCGCCAACCGGGAGATTTAACGGTTTATGTATCAATTTCGCTGGCGCAGGGAACTAAAAGTGAATCATCCCAGCAAAAGTTTAAAGGAACTCCTTTCATTGGCCAGAGGAACTTGGGGAGGTGGGAATTTCCCCCAGGATAAATTCCCCCTGCTCCTTCACCCACACCGGATTTCCACTTCCCCAGAATCCCCTCCCGCATAGTGGAAGGTCTCTTTCCCCTCCTGAATTTCCCCTCTGGGGTCCCCTTCCACCCAGTGTGGAAGCTGTCTTTCTTCTCCTAAATTCCATCTTTCTAAATTCTCTCACTCAGTGTAAGGGAAGTTTTCCTTCTCTAGTTTTCTCCCTCTGGGAACCCTTCTCAGTGTAAAAGCGGCTTTTCTTTCATTCAGTGTGAAAGCTAGCTGTTTCTTTCTCCTCCTTTTTCTCTCTCTGCCTAAATACACTTTTCTGCAACACTTTAAGGGTCTGGTATTTATTTCACAAACGCACTGCACTGTGTCTCCTCTCTCATTCTTAAGAGAGCAATAAACCAAAAACCTAAAAAAAATCCTCTCAGGAAAGCTAAAGGCTCCCCTAAACCTCTAAACCCCAACACTAAGACAATCTTCCTGCCCATGCTTCCTGCCCTGTGGACCACCAGCTGGAGGGGAGGAAAATAAGTTAGAAAGACAGAAAGAAGCGCAGAAGAAAGATGTGAAGAATAACAGTTCTATTCAGATTCCTAGCTCCAGGTTATTAGCAAGAGGCAGCAGCACTCCTGTCTTTGAATACTATGAGAAGACACCCAAGTATTGTCATTGTCCTCCTTTACTTAGCTTAGCCAAGTTTAATTATGGAACTTCCAACAACAACAAAAGTCCTAACACCCATTTTTTATCCTTTCTTCACCCATAGTCTGTCCTCTAAGCCAGCCCCCACATATCCTTCTAAAATCTTCTGTCATCACATCAGATCAATTCCTGGCTTCTTAACCCTCAAGGATAGATCCCTGCCCTCTTCCCCTACTCCTGTTATTCTGAGCATCAATCCTTCCTTCTAATTGCCCTGACATCTGGTCAGGAAGAACTGATGGGCAGAACAAATTAGAAATGGCTGAAACCACAAATCCAGCAAGTTGGATAATAGTCATTTCTCAGAATATACATCAGTTCACAAAACAGGTCAGGGCACGTGGGTACATTCAACCCAGCTAGTGAAGCTGAGTTCATAATCTGAGCTACCATGGCCAGGCAAGTGGAAGAGAAAAGGAGGATGGAGTAAGGTGTTTAACCTCTATGAACTTTCATGTTCTCTTCTGTAAGATGAAGAAAATACTTTTGATTTTCAGGGTTACTATAAGGATTGGAATAATGTACATAAAAATGTCTGGAATGTGGTTGATGCACAATTAAATGGTTCGTGAAATAAACACCAGACCCTCAAAGTGTTGCAGAAAAGTGATTTATTTAGGCAGAGAGAGAAAAAGAAGGAGAGAGAAAGAAACAGCTAGCTTTCCCACTGAATGAAAGAAAAGCTGCTTTTACACTGAGTGAGAAGGGTTCCCAGAGGGAGAAAACTAGAGAAGGAAAACTTCCCTTACACCGAATGAGAGAATTTAGAAAGATGGAATTTAGGAGAGGAAAGTCAGCTTCCACATTGGGTGGAAGGGGACCCCAGAGGGGAAATTCAGGAGGGGAAAGAGACCTTCCACTATGCGGGTACTTTGTATTAGCATGTCTATTATTAAGCCTATAAATGCTCTGGAGCAACAAAATCAACTGAAAACATACAGGTTGTATTTATCAACATCCTGTTAGTCCACTTGAAAGTTACAAGAAAGGTACTTATGCATTTTTAGGAACAAATGTTTCATTATTTTAGTCTGTTAGCATTGCAGCCTAGCTCTTCCTACAGTAATCAGTATTCAGAGGTTATAATGCTAGAAACTTGCTACAGATGTTCCCTGTGTTCATCAGTGCAAGGTGCCTGAAATTTGAGTTTTAATGCCTAATAGAATTTAGCCTTACGGAATCAGAAATTGGCTGGACCTGATTCCCTTAAAAGTGCCATTGCCTTCAAATAGGCTCACTGCTCTGCATTGCCTCCGCTTTCAATAAAATGACTCTTTTAAAAAACTCATTGTACACAGGAGATTAACCGCACTCTGAAGTCACCTACCTTCACTTTCTGATATCAGTTCATCATAAAGACCCCAGAAAATGCAGGACAATTATGGAAACTACAGCAATCCGATACCAAGTTCCGGAATATGCTCCACACAGTTATTTTCTGGCTGAAAGTTTATTTGAAGCTGTTCTTGTAGTAGAGCAGAAAGAACCTCAAGTTAGAAGTAAAACAAAGGATTTGGTCCCAGCTGTGCTATTAACTCATTGTGTGTCAGCAGACGTGTTTTTTTATGACCCCAAGCCCCCAACCCAGGGCCTTGGTTTCTACTTCTATCAAGTGAAAGGGTCAGACTACAGAGATAACCAATAGGTTTCAGCTCATCAACTGTAATCAGCCACTAGTGATTACTGCAGTAACTACATTTTAAGAAGAGTGTGGACTTCCCAAGTTAGGGAATCAGGCTTTCATTTATTCTTTTTTTTTCTTTTTTTTTTTAATATGCCCACTGCTATGGTTTGAATGTGTCCCTGAAAAGCATGTGTTGGAGACTTAATTCCCAATGCAGCAGTGTTGGAAAGTGGGGCCTCATGGGAGGCATATAGGTCATAAGAGTGCAGCCCTCATGGATTAATGAATTTATGCAGATTATAAAAGGGCTTGAGCCTGTGAATTCCATCTCTTGTTATCTCTCTTACGCTCTCAATTCACCAAATGCTAGTCCCTTGATTTCAGACTTCCAAGCCTCTAGAACTGTGAGAAATAAATTTCTGTTTCTTATAAATTACTCAGTCTGTGATGTCTGTTATAGAAGTACAAAAACAGACTAAGATATCCACATTTTCCAAATAATCTTCATTTGATACTATTTTTATAATCACATATATCTTCAAGGATATATGTATTTTCTGCCCCAAGAAGACTTTTTGCCTCCCCTCTTCAACTCCCTACACACCCCTTACGTTTTTTAATCCCTTGAAGAAAGTTACTCTCTTCTAGTTCTCTCCAAGCAATTGGACTCATATGCTTTAAAGCAGCATATGCTCTGTCATTAATGAGTCTGTGACACGCATTCAGCTGTGGGTTCTATAAGAGCAAGGTCTATGTCATAAGAGCTTTGTTTTGACAACTGCCCCAGAGAGCACCACAGTACGCAGGAATGAAGAATAAAGAGAGAAATGGATGGATAAGGGGATAAATGAACAGATAAGTGAAAACTTTCTGGTCTCTCATGAATACAACACCACCCAATTATCAGCCAATTTGATACATACATTGAAAAATAGACCTTTTGTGTCTCCTGAAATTCTAGCTGTATATTTAGGGAAAATATTAGGAAAAATTGGGTATGTGAGAACATTAGTCCATTCTCATGCTGCTAATAAAGACATACCCAAGACTGGGTAATTTATAAAGGAAAGAGGTTTGACTCACAGTTCTACAGAGCTGGGGAGGCCTCAGGAAACTTACAATCATGGCAGAAACGGAAGCTAACATGTCCTTCTTCACATGGTGGCAGCAAGGAGAAGTGCTGAGCTAAAGGCGGAAAGCCCCTTATAAAACCATCAGATCTCATGAGAACTCACTATCACAAGAACAGCATGGGGGAAACCACCCCCCCATGATTCAATTACCTCCCACCAGGTCCCTCCCATGACCTGGTGGGGATTATGGGGTTACAATTCAAAATGAGGTTTTGGTGGGGACACAGCGAAACCATATCAACAAGTCTCCTCTTGAATAGGTAAAGATACACAGTCCAGTTTCTTCACTTCTCCAAATCTACCAAAGTGTATTTATACCTTTTGTTTCTAACATCTAAACCATTTGAATTTTCTGATGATAAAGGGGGGTTAGAAGGCAATGATGGATGACAGATCATATGATAATGAGGGGTTTCACAACTAAAACACTAAGTGTCAAGTAATTAAAATTTCTTACCAATTTTTTTTTTCTAACGCTCACCCATTTTGCATTTCCCAGATATGACAACTTTTCCCAGCATACAATGAACACTATTCATTAAAAATGGCATGTTCACTTATAGGGCTTATAGGGGCCTTTAACACACTCTAGGTGGTGCTCACGCTAATGTGAGGGAAATAGTTCAGTGCTAGATTATCCTGTGCATGCTTCTGTGCACACATTGCTTGGCTTTTAAACTGCAAAAATTTCTGTTTCTTTTCCCTGGTCAAAACAGCAACCAAGAAGAAGCAATTGAGGGGCAAAAATGCCAAGTTTCTTCCACACTTTCCCCAGGCAAGGATTTTCATGTTTCATTTGCTGAAATGTAGCTTCACTATAGGCTTTTCTTAGAATTTGATTGATTTCTGTAGCTTCCAGTACAGCTAAAGGGTCATAGATGTATATGCAAAAGACCCCACAGAAAGTTTCATTGAGGTCTACTAGGGCTAGGTCAAAGGGTAGGCCAGCTGGGCACCTGACCAGAGCACCAATCAATAAGAGGCATTAAAACATCACTGGAAATGCAATTAAATGGAGAAGGCTACATTTACCATAAGTTCTCTCAGGGAGACTGCAAGTCGTTAGAATTTCTGATAAGCCACTTGGGATGGGGCTTGAGACCTCCAAGTGGCATACCCCAGAAACCTAAGGAATCAGTATTACTTTGCATCAGGTGTGACCAGTTGGTTGCATGCTCTTGTCTTAATGAGTATGATGTGAATATGTGGGGCCAGAGCTGACCACAAAGGAGAGGGTAAGTGCCACTACCAGAGTTCCTTCTCCTCCTTCCCTCATGCATTTTCTGCCTCTCCTGTACATAAATAATGACTGGCTTTTTAAAAAATACATATATTTTTGAGACAGAATTTCCCTCTGTCACCCAGGCTGGACTGCAGTGGCACGATCTTGGCACACTGCAACCTCTGCCTCCCAGGTTCAAGCGATTCTCCTGCCCCAGCCTCCTGAGTAGCTGGGATTGCAGGCGCATGCCACCATGCCCAGCTAATTTTTCTATTTTTAGTAGAGACAGGGTTTCACCATGTTGGCCAGTATTGTCTTAACTCCTGACCTGGTGATCCACCCACCTTGGCCTCCCAAAGTGCTGGGATTACAGGTGTGAGCCACCACGCCCAGCTGAAAAATATCATTTTTAAAGTGCATCAAAGTATTGGACTCATGTGTCTACTTGGGAAAACACTTATCAGCAGATGACTCTAAACCCCAAAGTATTAGCAGTTTGTAGAAAGGAGCACCAGGGAACAGTATCCTTCAGGATTTCAAGAAGACATAAGAATACTGCCTAGCTGCAGGTACAGTTTCCCAGGACCATTCCCAGGAGTTAGGACATTCAAGGGGCCAGGAGTGACACAGAAATGAGCTCTGGACAGAGAAACAGTGTGGCAGCCTCAGGACTTCTGTTTCTAAATTGTTTTTATGGTGTGAAATACATACATATATATATATATAGAGAGAGAGAGAGAGAGGGAGGGAGAGAGAGAGGAACACAGACAGACAGACAGATAGAGATAGATAATGATATAGCATGCAAAGAGATGCACCACGGGGCTGCCTTTTTGACCCATGCATCTAAAAAGGCTGAAGATGTCCTTCCAACGATGATCAGTGGTGAAGCGACATTGATTTAATTCAATCTATGGTACTTCTTAGCTCTTTGGTCCACAGCCTCCATGAGATTGTTCATCATAAGGATATTAAGCAATATAATGGGATAATTTTTAAGAAAACCTTCTTCCACTGAGTGAATTTTTCTGCCCAAAGTTGTAAAAACCCAAGTGGTATACAATGAGGCTTTCATTCTTCTGGAAATTCTTAATTCTATCCCCAGATCTAGTTGGTTCACTACAGAGCAATGTATTCTTATCTCATTTGCTAAAGCCTCAAATAAATACCTTTGCTAATTAAAGATCTATGTTATAACCTCATAATGCTTTGTCCCTGCCCTGCTCCTTTTGTCTTCTGCTGGCTTCCAGGAAGATCTGAACCTAATTTAATTTCCGATTGCTGTAACATTAATCTAAATTTTGGCGCACTTATTTCTGCCACCTGTACAGTTTTTTGATGATGTTGTTGATTATCTTCTTTCTGCCTAAAAATGGTATTGAAAATGTACCTTTGCTTCTAAATTTCTCAAGTCCTTTATGGAAGCAAAAAAGGAACACTTCCTAACCTATAAATAGTAAAAGATCATATTTTGTCATTTATTATTGATATGTAACATATACTCCCTTGTGATTTTCTCATTAAAACCATACCATTATTGATATCCCAGAACAGAGAAATTTAGAATATTCAGAGTTTTTTTAATCATTTGATTTATGAGTTAATAAGGGATCCACATCTGACACTACAAAAATAGAAAGTCCTACAACACTCAAATGAGGCTCAACTTGAAGTCTGAGCCAAGAAATTTGAGGGCAAATAAGGAATGCTATATTAATAAAACAGATAGTAAATTTTTAAATTATTCATAATTTAAAAAATCCAATAGATTCAAGAAAGACTTAGAAAAATTTTAGGATGGGAAAATAGAGTCATAATAGACTAATAAAACCAGAGATACTATTTTTCTTTTATTTTCTTTTTTTTTTTTTGGAGATGAAGTCTCATTCTTGTCATCCAGGCTGGAGTGCAATGGCATGATCTCGGCTTACTGCAACCTCTGCCTCCCGGGTTCAAGCAATTCTTCTGCCTCAGCCTCCCAAGTAACTAGGATTATAGGTGCCTACCACCATACCAGGCTAATTTTTATACTTTTAGTAGAGATGAGCTTTACCATGTTGGCCAAGCTGGTCTCAAATTCCTGACCTCAGGCGATCTACCCGCCTCAGCCTCCCAAAGTGCTGCTGTTACAGGCGTGAGCCACCATGCCTGACCCCAGAGATACTATTTTTCTAAGGCATCACAAATACTTGGAGATTAATTAACATCTCACAAAACAAACATGATTCCTATAATGCATTCTCTGTGTTACCTCCAGGGAAAAAAATAAAATCAGAAGATCCAAAGATCTTAGAATTTGCTTTATGTCCTGGCACTGAATGAAGTCTAAGTCAACTCCCAAGCTGTGTTCTTTGAAGCATTACTGTTCAGGAAGACAGTAAAAGAAGTACCCTGAAAAGGGTATTCTCTGATCAAATAAGCTTGGAAAATACTGTGCACCATCACCTCATTCTTTGAGATTCAAAATATTCATTAAAGTCTCTGAGAGATCCTATAGTCACTCAAGAAAGTTGTTTCACATTGCTTAACTAGCTTTTCCTGAAACTTTTTTGAACAAAAAAGACTGTTTTCATGAAATATCTATAAACATCTGGCCCTCAAATTTGTAACACTATGGTATCAAGTAGCCCATCCACTTTGTTGCTCAAAAACGGTTCAGGAGCACCAGGAACTCCACAGTCTTGCCTATTATGCCTATAAAAGGCCTGCCAAATGTGAGTCCTGCAGCCCAGGAATGGGAAATGCCTGCAGAACCTGTGGTTTGGGCTACTATAACAAAATACTATACACTGGATAACTTTAAACAACACAAATTTATTTCTAACGATTCCGGAGGCTGGGAAGTCCAAGCAAGACCAAGGCACCAACAGATTTCTGGTTCATTGATGACACTTTCTAGCTGTGTCCTCACATGGTGGAAGGAGAGAACTCTGGTCTCTTCAGCCCTTATAAGGGCACTGACCCCATTCATGAGGGCTCTCCCCTAAAGACCTAATCACCATCCAGAGACCCAATCTCCCAATACTATCACGTTGAGGCTTAGGTTTCAACATATAAATTTGGGGGAGACACATTGAGTCCATAGCTTACAGGGAACTACTGTTATCCCAATTCACAGAGGAGGAAACCGAGAACTTAAGAAGAGTAACCTACCTAAGGTCACATACCTGCAAGCTTGGCAATGAAGGATTTTAGATACAAGTCTGCTGGACCCCACAGACAATGCTTTAAACCCCTGAAGAAGGGAATGCAGAAGAGAGTTTTATTAAACCATTTCAATGAGAATGGACACAGACACTCATATTTTTCAGTGGTTACAAAAAGCCACCACAAATGCTATAATATGAGGAGTGGGTACCATTTATTCACTCAATTCTGAGGGAAGAAAAGTTATGACAGGCAGGAGATTTTCTCCCTCAGTTTACTGTGCTGACCAATCTACTTACAGTTTGCTGATCACACTATTGCCTTTCAAACCCCGCTGCCCTTCTTTATACAAACTCATCCCTTTATAAAGGTAGTTCTTCTCCACTTGGCTCCCTGGAAATTCATTCTTTCAAAAGCAGTTCAAGTGTCACCACTTCCTCTGTACCAGCTTCCCTAATTGCATTTTTCCATTTTCATTGCCTCAGTCCCTCCTCCCTGATCCTAAAGTACAACATACATCTCCAAACATCACACAGCTGTGGTTGCAGACTTATTGCTTGTTTGTGTATCTGTTTTCTACTTCATACTACATCCATGTTGTATCTATCTCTGCACAGATACATGAGGTTTGACAAGCTGGAAGACACTATATCAATATTCCTTGAACAGATGCATTTGATGTATTTGTTGATAACTGAATAACCTTTCTGCTAAGTAATCTGGGAGCATTTTAGATTTAAAAATGTACAAAGTAGAAGGGAAAGTTGAATAATTATTGCAATCCCTCTAATGATTCATATAATTGGATACATATAATAGCAGCTAAAGGAAGTGAAGTAAAGCTATAAGTATCAACATAGACAAATCTCAAAGTGTTAAGTTAAAGAAAAGTTGTAAAATGATATATATAGTGCCATTTACATAAATTTTAGAAGTATGAAAAACAATATTCTATATAATGTATGGAGAGTAATAATAATTAATTAACAGCATCCATAGTAATTACAACCACTAATTTAGGATAACTGTTTCTTCAAGGGCTGAAAGATGGAAATAGAATCAGTGGGAGATAGTCATGAAGCTTTAGCTTTATATGTATGTTTAACTGCAGAAAAAAATTTATAAAGAAGAAAGTCCCAGCGAGAGCAGTCAGGCAAGAAAAAGAAATAAAATGCATTTAAATAGAAACAGAGAAAGCCAAACTATCTCTGTTTGCAGATATGATTCTTTACCTAGAAAACCTTATAGCCTCTGTCTAAAAGCTCCTAAATGTGACAAACCACTTCAGCAAAGTTTCAGGATACAAAATCAATATATAAAAGTCAGTAGCATTTCTTTTTCTTTCTTTCTTTCTTTCTGTATTTTTTGAGACGGTTTCACTCCTGTTGCCCAGACTGGATGCAATGGCATGATCTCAGCTCACTGCAACCTCCGCCTCCTGGGTTCAAGCGACTCTTCTGCCTCAGCCTCCTGAGTAGGTGGGATTACAGGCAAGTGCCACCACACCTGGCTAATTTTGTATTTTTCGTAGAGACAGGGTTTCTCCATGTTGGTCAGACTGGTCTCGAACTCCTGACCTCATGATCTGCCTGCCTAGGCCTCCTAAAGTGCTGGGATTACAGGTGTGAGCCACCATGCCCGACCTAAAAGTCAGTAGCATTTCTATACACCAACAATGTCCAAGCTGAGAGCCCAATGAAGAACACAATGTCATTTACGATAGCCATAGAAAGAATAAAATACCTGGGAATACCAGGTGTTTTACCAGCTAACCAGAAAGGCAGAAGATCTCTACAATAAGAATTTTAAAATACTGCTCAAAGAAATCAGAGATGACACAAACCAATGGAAAAACATTCCATGCTCATATACAGGAAGAATAAATATTGTTAAAATGTCCATGCTGCCCAAAGTAATTTACAGATTCAATGATATTCCCGTTAAACTACCAATGAGATTCTACACAAATTAGGAAAAACTATTTTAAAATTCATATGGAATCAAAAAGAGCTCAAATGGCCAAGGCAATCCTATGCAAAAAGAACAAAGCTAGAAGCATCACATTCTCCAACTTCAAACTGTACTACAAAGCTATAGTAATGAAAATAGCATGGTACTGGTACAAAAACAGACACGTGCACCAACAGAACAGAGTAAAGAGCCCAGAAATAAAGCTGCACACCTATAACCATCTGGTCTTCAACCAATCTGACAAACACAAGCAATGGGCAAAGGACTCTCTGTTCAATAAATGCTGCTGGAATAACTGGCTAGCCATACGAAGAAGACTGAAACTGGACCCTTTTCTTACTCTATATACAAAAATCAATTCAAGATGGATTAAATACTTAAATATAAAGCCTAAAACTAAAAGAACCCAGAATATAACCTAGGAAATACTATTCTGGACACGGGCCCTGGCAAAGATTCCATGACAGAGAAACCAAAAGCAATTGTAACAGAAACAAATATTAACAAATGGGACCTAATTAAACTAAAGAGCTTCTGCACAGCAAAACAAACTCTTAACAGAGTAAACGAATAGAAATAGTAACAGAGAAAATATTTGCAAACTGCACATCTGACAAAGGTCTAATATCTAGCATCTATAAGGAACTTAAATTAACAAGCAAAAAGCAAGTAACCCCATTAAAACATGGCTAAAGAACATGAACACACACTTTTCGAAAGAAGACATACACAAGGCCAACAAGCAGATGAAAAAATGTTCAACATCACTAATCAATAGAGAAATGTAGATCAAAACCACAATGAGATACCATCTCACATCAGTCAGAATGGTTATTATTAAATAGTCAAAACATAACAGATGCTGGCAAGGTTGTAGAGAAAGTGAAACATTTATACACTGCTGGTGGGAATGTAAACTAGTTCAGCCATTGTGGAAAGCAGTGTGGCAATTTCTCAAAGAATTTGAAACAGAAGTACTATTCAACTCAGAAATCCCAGTATGGGGTATACACCCAAAGAAATATAAACCATTCTACCATAAAGACGCAGGCATGCATGTGTTCATGGTAGCATGATTCACAATAGCAAAGACATAGAATCAACCTAAATCCCATCAGTGATAAACTGGATAAAGAAAATGTGGTATATACATACCATGGAATACTATGCAGCTGTAAAAAGGAACAAGATCCTGTCCTTTCCAGCAACATGGATGGAGCCGGAAGTCATTATCCTACGCGAACCAATGCAAGAACAGAAATCCAAATACTGCATGTTCTCCCTTATAAGTGGGAGCTAAACAATGAGTACACATGGACACAAAGAAGGGAACAACAGACACCAAAGCCTACTTGAGGGTGAAGGAGGGGAGGAGGAAAAGAATCAAAAAGCTACCTATCGGGTACTACACTTATTACTGAGTGATGAAATAATCTGTACACACAACCTCTGTGACATGCCATTTATCTATATAACAAACCCACACATGAACTCCTGAACCTAAAAGTTAAAAAAAGAATCTAAAGCAAATAATGTCAAAATAGATAGACCTGACCCATGAGTAGATGAGATTTGGTAATGAATTTATTTATAACATTTTGAATGTTTGAAATATTTTATAACAAAATATTTATATAGCTTTACCCTGCCATCTTACAAAAGAGCATGACCCTAGGTATACAGGACTGGAGGAAGAATGAATAAAGCAATTCTCACGCAAACCCTGAGGCTCAAAGGGATTTTGCAGTGGTAGACTGAAGTTCAGAATTCTAACAATGAGTTTCCTTGGGGGAGAGGTTGGCAAACTGAGGCTGGGCAGATATCCAGGACAAATTCAGCTTAGGTCATTATTGGGCTTAGGACTACCTTAAGGAAAATGTCATTGTCCCAATCTCCTGGGCTCTGGGCACTCAATCAGGGCTTCAGGAGAGGCCTCCCAGCTCCTGTGCCTAGTTCTGTCTCTCTATCCAATGCCCTTCACAAAGCAGTAAAAGAATTCCCCTCTGGGCCAAAGCTGGGCAAGTAAGTGGTGCCTCTTCCCAAAGAAATCAGATCATCTTCTCTTTGCCAGAAGTAACAAGGGTGCCTGGCTCATAGGCAGAGATCACTTGGTCGGGATCTCAGCCCCTCCAGGCTTCATTTGCACAATGACTGAGCTGCACTGACTGGAGAGGGGCCCCTGTGCTTTTCCTTGCTTGGGAACCCCAGAAATGCCAGGCTCCTCCTCCCCCAATCCCTCCCCAAATAGAGTTGAGGGGATGACAAACTCCTATGGTTAAGGTGTTTGTTTTCTTGAGACTGGAGAAGAGACAGAGAGAGGGAGGGAGGGAGGGAGGAAGAGAAGGAGAGAGAGAGAGAAAGAAAGAAAGAGCACAAGCAGTGGAGGTATGGGGGAGATTAACAAGATAATATTCAGTTCTCCTGGCATCCTGCCCCTCCTCTGGCCCCCACCTCTACTCTCCCCTTTCTTCCCAATTATCCACTAGGAAGCCCCCATGATGTCACTAAAACCATCTATAACCTTCAGCCCAGCCTACTGGGTGGTCCCCCAGGAAATGGGAACAATGTTTACACTTTTCAACTTCTTTCAAGCCTAAAACTTTGTCTTACCTTCAGAAAGAATTTTTAGACATCTTATGACTCTTTTTACATTGTGATTTGGTAATATTATGAAACAGCAAAATTTAATACCTCTACTAAAATAACAAACTGATACATGTTTTACTAAATTTCCCTAAAAGTCATTAAACACATGACTAAATCAAATTCAATGGAAAAAACCTCCTAGTAGATTCATTTTACATTACAAATCAAAACACACAATTGTTGATAGTCACAAGGTGAGATTAGTCACTACTCCAAATCACAAACATGTATATGCCTACACTTATTGAGCATTTATTTTATGCCAGGATTTGTGGGAATTGCTGCAGACAAAAAGATGAAAAACATACAGTCTGTGCCCTCAAGCATTTACTATCTATACATTATGAATGACTATTATTGGATAGCTTTTAAATATATTTGACAGATCACATAAATAGTATCTGTTGAACTTCCAAGTCGAAATTAGCTATTTGCCTTGATTTGATCAGTTTGGATAGTACCATAATCGTCTTTTATATTTGTATTATATTACTCTCTTGGCCTGTGCCGAACACAGCACACAGTCAGTAGATGGGCAATGAATCCAGAATATGCTTCAAATTAACTAAATAAATTGCCACTTACAGGAAGGCAGAGGTCTTTGCAGCTACATATGTTGGTAAGTGTGTGGCCACTGATCACTCACCATTATCTAAATTATGAAGGTTATGAGCACAGAAATATACAAGGATGCTTAAAACACTTAATCTTCTGCAAATTTAGTAAAACATATGTTAAACTAAAATGTATCTAGAAATATAGATTGTTTTTCCTTATTCAGAATTTTATAGCTCCAGCATCAGTAGCACATTAATGTTAAACATTCCCCTTAAACCAATAACTGAACATTGGTGATCTGTACCTCTTATTTAAAAATCCAGGAGAGAGATCCAAGATGGCCAACTAGCAGCAGCTCAGGATTGTAGCTCCCAGTGATAGCGCAGAGAGCAAGTGGACGCCGCACTTTCAGACAAATTTTTTGCCCACAGACTGGGAGATTCCCGGCAGAGGAGCCACACGGGTTGCCAGCGTGACTTTTTTGGCTGGTGCGGCTATTTTGCCGGCGTCCCCGCACAGTGCTTCTCGGTGTGGAGTATACGGGACGGGGTGCCCTTTGAGTCGGGCTCGGCCGGTCCCATCCCCACAAGGAGTACAGCAATTGGAAGCGCTGAGGACTGAGAGTTTACAGCAAACACAGCCGATCCGGGAAGGTCCAGCTCTGTGGGGAAGGGGCATCTGCCAAAGGAAAACTAAGAAACAGAAAAAACTTTATCACCGGCCGGAGAGAGATCCAAGATGGCTGATTAACAACAGCTCAGGATTGTAGCTCCCAGTGAAAGTGCAGAGAGCCAGTGGACACCGCAATTTCAGATGAATTTCTGTTGCCCACAAACTGAGAGATAAGACGCAGCAGAGGAGCCACACCGGTCGCCAGCACAACTCTTTTGGCCCGCGGCTGTTTTGCCGGCGCCCCTGCGCAGCACAGCACTTCTCAGTGGGGAGTATACAGGACTGAGTGCCCTTTTAGTTGACCTCCGCTGGTCTCATCCCCAGAAGGAGAACAGCAATTGGAAGCACTGAGGACTGAGAGTTTCACAGTAAGCACAGCTGAACCCGGAAAGGCCTAGCTGTGTGGAGAAGTGGCGTCCGCCAAAGGAAAACTAAGAAACAGCAAAAACTTCATCACCAACAAGCCAGATGTCCACTCAGACCCAATCTGAAAGTCGGCAATTACAAAGACGACAGGTGGATAAATCCACAAAAATGGGAAGAAACCAGTGCAAAAAGGCTGAGAACACCCGAAATCAGAATGCCTCTCCTCCT
>CAUYLG010023738.1:0-46130 GCA_963573385.1 Cacajao melanocephalus | reverse complement strand
TAATGACCAGTGATGATGAGCATTTTTTTATATGTTTGTTGGCCTCATATATGTCTTCTTTTGTAAAGTGTCTGTTCATATCTTTTGCCCACTTTTGAAGGGGTTTATTTGTTTTTTTCTTGTAAATCTGTTTTAGTTCTTTGACAATGAATCTCTTTAAAAATGTGTTAATTTATTTAGCATATCTTCTCAAAAGCCTGCAATGGGTCCCCAAATTCTTTCAAGTAAAAATCAAAGTCCCTACAATAGCCCAACGGCTCATAGCTTGTGGAGTCCAGTGACTTCTCTGATCTCACCTTTATTATCTTCCCCTTTTCTCTCACCATTTCTATCACTCTTCTCTGTGATATTCCTCGAAAAAGCAAACCACATTCCTACCTACTGGTCTTTGTACCATTGATTCTTAGGGGAGGGACATTATTGTTTTTGCTTGTTGAATCCATAGAAATGTATGGATATTATACTGTGAAAATGCCATGGTAATAGGCAGTGGCCCTGCTCCCTTTCCGTCAGAATTTGCTATCCCTTTCTGCTCTATGTTTCTTAACAAAACCTCTTATCCTCAACTTTTCTATGTAACACCTACTTTTGGGAGTTATTTTAGGGTTCCATAAGTAGAATATAAATTCCATAAGAAAGGGAAATTTTGTTTTATTTGTTTTATCATTGCTGTATTCTCAGTACAGAGTTTATGGCAAATGATAAATGTTTAATAAATATTTCTGAGTTAATAAACAAAAGACTTAGTAAATAAAAATGACATTTTCTAAGCTATCTTTACAGTATCTTTTACTCTTTCTAAGTTTACAGTAAGAAGATAGGAAACCTAATGCCCGATAGATTTTGTTCTTTGTAGGAAACATGATCACTATGAAGTTAGTTTAAAAGATTTTTAGTTATTTACTCTCAGTAAATAATCATTAAATTTGATGAGTAATTTCAACATTTTGAAAATCAATTTTTAAGTAATTATTCTTTATTGTTATATTTACTTACTATCTTAATCTAGTCCATATTCTACTCAGAAATTTCTGTTAACACTCGCTTTTGTATACTCTAATTGTATTGTAACTAGTGTTTATTTGTGTTGTATTTAAGTTTTTCTGCATCTATGTCCTTTTTGAATTCTTGGATCAATAGGAACCTGGCACAGTCATATGAGGCTGATTTTAATCTTTTCTTCAACTATTTCACAGATCACCATGGGGCAGGCTGAATCTAGTAGAGAGCATTTTCAAGTGTTTTTCTTGAAAATTCTATAAAGATAAAGCTCCATGGCAATTCAGACCCTAACTCTCACAGAGCCTGAAGTTAGAACATGCACTCAAATGTCCATGAGTCTCAAAGGTACTATAGCCCCAGAAAGTCAGATAAATGGGTATTGAGGATGACAGAAAAGTTGTATTTAAATTGCCTTATTCCAAGATTCTCTCTCCTCATGAGAATTTTCTGACAGAAAACTTCCTAATCAAACAATTTCTTTTCATTTCTTTTATCGACTCTCCCCCAAATTTGAAATAAATATGATATAAAAAGTGATATTAATAAACCAGAAATGAACTCCAAATTTTTCTGAATAATTGACATTTTCAGATGCATCCTTTATTTTATACATTTCACTATTCATAGTTCTCATTTTTATCAGCTGTGTAATCAACAGAAATGTCAAATTCCTTTCTTTCTTGCCAAATCATTAATGTATCCAAATAATAAAACAATTTCAAATTCTATTGCATTGAGTGTCTTGACTAACAAATTTACTGTTCCTTCTGTTTGCATTTAAAAAATGTATAGTGATAATAATGACTGTGATGACAATGTGGTGTATGATGACACCTTTGTTACTGTCATTAGTATTCCATACTTACATCTCATGGTGCTTTCAGACCTAAACCTCGTTGTCTTTTCTAGCATTTGTATCTATGATTTTGTACCATGTATTTATTATTCTGCATGATTTTATAATTGCTATGTTAATTTAATAGTACTTCGTGAAAGGTAGAGAAGGAGAATGTCAAAACTGGCCAGGCATTTAACAGGCAACAGATGTAAGAAATCTCCAAAAAAGGAGAAGACAGAGATATTGCATGGAAAATAATTTGCATCTCTTTAAATCAGCATAGCAGAATAACCAAAAACAATATTTTACAATGCATATAACTGATGGATACTATATTTAGGGCAATGGCCACTGAAAGGATAAACAATAATTAATGATAATTTTGAAGAGGTTTGAGATAACACTAAAAAGAGAAATAATAATGGGCACTTTCTTCCCATTCATTATTATTATATTATTGGAAAAAAATCTGAGATCTCAAATTTTCTATTTGACTGTATGCAGTGATGTATGCAATGTGATACCATATGCCGTGGTATTTGGAAATTATGATTTAAGATAATCAAAGGAGTTAATTTTATTTAACAGGAACCATATTTTTAACATGAAGACAATTTAAAATGTCTTTTAATTCAGAGCTTGTCTATCAGGATAATAACTCATTTGAGGTGGAGGGTTGAAATAATGTGAGCTCTTTTCAATTTACCATTTTGAGTTTTCTTCCCACTAATTTTTAAATTGCTTGACTGCCATTCAAACCAGCAAAGAAATTGACTAAGATCATTTATATTTTTCTCCTAGTTTGTTTGTATTTCCAGTTATTTGTAAAGTCTGGTAATAATGATTGCTTCTTCTTCTTTTTTTTTTTGAAATCTCAGCCTGCACAATTTTCTTTGCTAGCCTATTCAAAAGCGTAATAACCTACCAAAATGATTTCTACTCTGTCATTAATATTAAGGAATTATAAGCAGATAAAATGCTTCATAAAATAATGACAGATTTTGCCTTTGGAAATAACAGCCAACTAATTTAGTTAAAATAGAAGTATCACTTGCATTAAGTACAGAACAACTGGTATAAATATTTCTAACACTATACATGGTGATTTCACCTACTGAGCTCTTCTTTTATAGCATTTTTTATTTAATTTTCCAGGATTCTATGAATTTTTTTTGTTGTCATGGTAGATTATTTTCTCTTTTTTCAAGTTTTATTTTAAGTTCAGGGGTACAAGTACAGATTTGTTACATACATAAACTTGTGTCATGAGGGTTTTTCATAAAGATCATTTCATCACCCAGGTATTAAGCCTCATAGTGACGAGTTATTAGATCTACTCCTCTCCCCCTTTCAACCCTCCACCCTCCAATAGGCCCCAATGTGTGTTGTTTCCCTCTGTATGTCCATGTGTTCTCATCATTTAGCTCTCACTTATAAGTGAGAATATGCGGTATTTGGTTTTCTGTTCCTTTGTTAGTTTGCTAAAGATAATGGCCTCCAGTTCCATCCATGGACCTGGAAAGAAAATTATTTCATTCTGTTTCATGGCTGCAAAGTATTCCATGGTGTACATGTACTACATGTTCTTTATCCAGTCCATGGACTTATCACTTAAGTCCATTTCATGTCTTTGCTATTGTGAATAGTGCTGCAGTGAACATACACATGCATGTGTCTTTATAACAGAATGGTTTATATTCCTTTGGTTATGTACCCAGTAATGAGATTGCTGGGTAAATGGTATTGACCATTGCTGGGTCAAACGGCGTTTCTGCCTTTAGATCCTTGAGGAATGGCCACACTGTCTTCCAGAGTAGCTGAATGAGTTTACACTCCCAACAACAGTGTGTGTTACTTTTTCTTCACAACCTCACCAGCATCCGCTGATTTTGGATTTTAGTAATAGCCATTCTGACTGGAGTGAGATGGTATCTTATTGTGATTTTGATTTGCATTTGTCTAATGATTAGTGATGTTGAGCTTTTTTTCATATGAGTGTTGGCTGCATGTATGCCTTATTTTGAAAAGTGCATATTTATTTCCATTGCCTACTTTTTAAATGGGGTTATTTTTATCTCATAAATTTATTTAAGTTCCTTGTAGATGTTGTTTATTAGGCATTTGTTAGATGCACAGTTTGGAAAATTTTCTACCATTCTGTAGGTTGTCTGTTTCCTCGGTTAATAGTTTCTTTTGCTGTGCAGAAGCTTAGTTTAATTAGATCTCATTTGTCAATTTTTGATTTTGTTGCAATTACTTTTGGCATCTTTGTCATAAAATCTTTGCCTTGCCTAGGTTTTCTTCCAGGATTTTTAGAGTTTTGGGTTTTATATAACTCTTTACTAGATAATATCCCTTTGATACTTATAAGCAGTAACAGGATTTTCTTTGAAAGCCTTGTCAGATTGGTGAATGATTTTGTTTTCTGTTTATAAAATGAATTGCTTATGGTAGTTTGTATAATCTAAATACTCCTAGTATTTTCTGCATTTTAGAGGTGTTTGAACATGAAGCAGGATCTGAATAACATTCACTGTTAAGCAGGGACAATCACACATATGTACACAGATATGCACACATACATATACATATTCAAACACACATATTCACACATCCATACATTCACACCTGTGTTTTGCAGTAAAACCATTGTTTAAATGATCCAGTAAGACTAGGTAGTAGTTGACATTCCTGTGAGGATAAGCACAAGCTACCATTTCCAGTGGGTGAAGGGAAACAGGTTTTTTTGAGCTTTATGACAATGAAAATCCCCCAAATATAGTACTAATTCTTATTACCTTTACCAAAGGGATAATCACCCAGGTGCAGTTCTTAAAGAAGAGCCAAGGCAGGTCTTATAACAGTGTTTAGTTTAAAGGTAATATCTAGCCTATTTGGCATAAGAGCTAAGCCTTAATGATCTTTATATCTCTTCCTTTATGATCTTACCATGTTTTGCAGTCATCCTGTAGAAAAACATTTAATTCTCAAAGGACACAAAGCACTCTCCAAACTGCCTTAGCTAATGAAGTTCCTTGTATCTGTGAAATCAATCTCTCCCTTCACTTACTCATTTTCAAAGTCAAGATCTTGAATTTCACTAACCAGTGTTGCCTCAGACAAAATTAAATGGTGTCTATCTAGTATTTGGTTATCCCTCAGCACTCGTCACAGTACCATGTTTTGTTGTCACAGTACCATGTTGATGACACCATGTGTCATTTTTTTTTCTAAAACACTGTTTCGGAACCTGAAGGAAAGGATGGATAAAAACATACTGACTGCTCACATTTTGTTGAATTATTGGTAAGGAAAGAAGATGTGAGCCAGACACTGCATGAAACACATGGGATCATATTTTCTAGAAGAGTAAAAAAGGCTCACATATTTAGAGTCCAATTAGTGGCATTTAACTGTGGGGTATGAAATGAGTCAACAAGAACAGCTGAAAATAAAATAGTACATTGAAAAAATTTCATAGCTAATCCAATAAAACTCCATGCTACTGATTAATTAACTTTGATAGGACTCATTGATTTCTCCCCCTTGGAAATCCAAATTGGTCCAAATGTCTGGGATTGAGAAAAATATTAATCATAGTATGCATGTTTGCAAAGAAGAATGCCTACAAATAGCTCCAAGTTGGATTAGAGAATGTGGTAACAGATAGCTTGTAATTATGAATAATATAGAAGTTATGAGAAGGCTGATTTTATTGAAAACAAGCATATTAGAAATACTTATTGTTTGATAAAATTACTTTTTTCGTAGGTATCTAATTTCTAAAATGCAGCCAATTGAAAAATAATATTTAGGGCACTGTTATTGTCCATGTGTCAGCTTAAATATGTGGTATTATCATTGTGTTAATGTAATTTTTTGACAATTAAACGATGTATTTTACCATACAAGGATTTATTCTTATTCCATGAGAAACAATAAATTAGCAGATGATTCTCAAAGCTGATTTGAAACAAATTAACCAAACTTTTCAAACTGGCTATTTGGATATTCTATTTTATGATTGTAGGACTTCCCCTACAGTTTTCTTAGAGAGTGTGTGTGTGTATTCTCTCTTCTTCAAATAAAATGAAGCCTTGAGATGAGTTATATGTTCTACTTTGCTCTTCATTGATGTTTTTGCAGATTTTGCCTCATTCTTTCAAACAAATAGACTAAATCACTACTAAGAAATCGATCAATCTACCAACCAAGAACAATGAACAACAGAATATTTGACATACCATTAGTCCCCTTCTTGCAGTTATCTACTATTTTGCTTGGCATGACTTATCATTCTTCAAAGTAGTTATCACACAGTTTACTGTCTTTTTCTTCACTCTTGCTCCTGTTGTAATTCTTAGGCATTTCTGCATTGACATAAATTCAACTTTACCTTTTCTTTCCTCACCCTCGTGGACGCAACCTAGACTTCATTATTGCCAGTCTCTATAATGAGTCTCTAAACTCATTACAAACCACATTTTGTAAACCTAGTTTTTCACTTCACTTTCTCTGGTATTACAGTTGAAAACTGATATTACCTCACCATGAACACCAATATATTAAAACTATATTTTTTGCACCATCCAACTTCACTTCATGTTCTTATTTCTTTCCTTGTCCAGTATAGGTTAGTGACCCATCATTATAATGATTAATATGTGAGTATAATATACTTCTTTTACTTCATCAGAATAAAGCTAGGGGATTATTCCTTTTAAACTTAACTTTTTACTTCCTGCAGCATGTAGAATTCTAAGATAGCAAATGTTCTATACCCTTGTATAATTTTCTCCCCTTGAATGGAATCAGTGCCTGTATTATTGTATCATTTTCATGATCAAGTCATAATCTAGCAAAAGAGATTTTGCACACATGTAATTATTATCCCTAAGCAGTTGACTTTGACTTATTCCACATGTAAACTATTCCAAGTGGACTTGACTTAATCATATAAGCCACTAAGAGAGACAAGAAGCAGAAGCTTTTATGATCAATGGCACAGCATAGTAAATACAGCTAATAATTCTGTAACTTTTAGCATTTATTTCCTCTCTCTAACTGAAGCTTTGTATCCCTTGATTATCATCTTCTCATTCCCTACTCCCCAGTCCTCACATACACACATACCTGCACTCAGGTAACTACCATTCCGCTCTCTGCTTCTAAGAGCTCAACTGTTTTAGATTTCACATGTAAGCAGAACATGTGGCATTTGTCTTTGTGCATTTGGTTTATTTCACTTAGTATGTTGTTCTCCAGTTCCCTTTATGTTGCCACAAATGACAGAATTTCTTTCTTTTTAAGGCTGAATAGTATTCCATTGTGTATATACCGCATTCTCTTTACCCATTCATCCCTTGATTGATGCTTAGGGTTGATTCCATAGTGCAGCTATTGTGAATAGTGCTGCAGTAAACATGAGAGTACAGACATCTCTTCAACATACTTGAATAAGTCTGTTCTCATGCTGCTAATAAAGACATACCTGAGACTAGGTAATTTATAAGGGAAACAAGTTTAATTGACTCAGTTTCACATGGCTGGGGAGGCCTCACAATCATGGTGGAAAATGAAAGAAATGCAAAGAAACATCTTACATGGCAGCAGGCAAAAGACCATGTGCAGGGGAACTCCCGTTTAGAAAACCATCAGATCTCGTGAGACTTATTCACTATCACAAGAACAGCACAGGAAAGACTCATCCCCATGATTCAATTACCTCCTACCAGATGCTTCCCACAACAGGTGGTGATTATGGAAGCTACAATTCAAGATGAGATTTGGGTGGCGGCACAGCCAAACCATATCAATACTGATTTCAAATCTTTTAGGTAAATGCTCAGAAGTGGGAATGCTGGATCATATGCTAATTCTATTTTTAGTTTTTCAAAAAACTTCTCTACTATTTGTCATAATGGCTATGCTAATTTACATTCTCACTAGAAGAGTTCTCTTTTCTTCCCATTTCTGTCAATACTTTTTATTTTTTGTATTTTTGATCAAGGCCATCCTAAAATTCAGTATGAGGTGATGTCTTCTTATAATTTTAATTTGAACCTTTCAAATAATTTGTAGTGCTGGCCATTTTTTGCATGTGTGTTAATCATTTGTAGATCTTCATTTGAGAAATTTCTATTCAAGTCTTTTGTTCATTTCTTCCTTGAATTATTTGTTTTGTGTTCTATAGAGTTGTTAAAGTTCTTTATATTTTTGGCTATTCAACTCTTATCAGTTGTAATAGGACCTTTCCCTCCTCTTATCAAAGAGCTCAGTTTAGCAAGGAGAAAAGTATGCAATCAAATTTATAAAATAAGGCCAGGTGTGGTGGCTTATGCCTGTAAGCCCAGCACTTTGAGAGGCCAAGGTGGGCTGATCACCTGAGGTCAGGAATTCAAGACAAGGTTGACCAACATGGCAAAACCCCAACTCTACTAAAAATACAAAAATTAGTGGACATGGTGGCACACACCTGTAATCCTGGCTACATAGGAGGCAGAGGTTTTAGAGAGCTGAGATTGTGCCACTGCACTCCAGCCTGGGTGACAGAGTTAGACTTCATTTCAAAGAAAAAATTAAAAATTTTACAAAATAATATGACACATGCACAAATCTAAGTATGTAGACAAAAGCTCATGAAAAAATATTCCAGGAACTCCAAAATTTTTCTATGTCTAGAGGAAGAAATGAGGCTGAAAAGTGATATGGATGCTAACAAACGAAGGATCCCCTATGCTATGCACTCTGCCAGAGTGCATATGGTCACCAGTTTTACATTATTTGATTGATACAATTTTATATTTTACAAATATAAACCTGTAAAGTATTTAATATTTGATTTATATTTTTAATTCATATAGTTAAAATTTTATTTTAATCATTAAAATATTTTAGTCTGTTATATTTTTACATTTTCTCATTCTCTTCTCTTACTTTAATCCCCTCATATCTTTGTATATGCCAAACACAAGACACATAGTGTGACAACAAAGAGGCTCCATGTTTCATGTCTTCCTCTCATAACTCTTCACAGAAGGAGATGAACATGAAACCTATTTATCTTGGTGTTGGCATTGAGTAGAGGGGAGATATCAATCCACTGAAAATTCATGAAGTCAACCCAACCCCTATGTGTGCTTGGGGCCCAAATATATACTACATATGTGACCAGAAAACAGCAAAAACAAATCTCTAGCTTAAACTCTAGTTTGAAATGTCTCTATATTGATAATACTTCTAGGGCTTGGGGCAGAAGCAAATTTAAATCACTCTTGAAAAAATGTCAACTTCAACCAAAGCTTCAGAAGTTCCATAGTTCCTGATCAAAATAAAATGCACGGGAAAATGAAACCCTGTGAACAAAAGCCAGCACAACAGGCTATGGAGTCAGAGTCACAGAATCTTCAGATATGAATGCTATCAGATAAACATCTTTTGGATGAAGTTAAAATGTATGATTTTTCTCCTGAACAAATTAGGTGCTGTAAGATAAAAAAACATGCAAAAATGATCTTGAAACTACCCACTTAGTAGGGCTAACTGCCAGACCACAGTAATTACATGTTGATGATGAGAAGTTCTCTACAGAGACTTCCATAAATCTGGAAATAGTACAGTAAAGTCATATCCTGGAGTGGGAGATGGGGAGAGTGTGAAATCCTGAGGAATTTAAAAATGCATCTCAAAGAAAAATAAGAGATTGTAAATGTGCAAATAAATCTTTTTTTAAGGTTATTTGCAAGCAAAGAAAGAAAGAAACAAAACGAAGTAAAATCTTTTATTTTTATTTAATTTAATTATTTTACTACCATCCATTGTCCTGGAAAATCCTAAAGAAGCAGAACAACAATCATGAAGGAAGATGAGGCAAGGAAACATGAGAACATACCTCCTTTACCTCCACCTGTTTTTATCTTCCGGACATAAACTTTGGGACATGCCTGACCTAGAGAAAAATTCAAGGGATTAAAGATTATGTACAGAATGGTCATGTTCATACATGTTCATAGTTAGCTGTGACCAGAAAACTATAGAAACTCAAGTCTTATAATGATTAAAGCAACAATGTTAATGTTTCATAATGTCTTGATCTTCTTTCTTTAGAACACGTAGATATTATCTTTTGTTTTCACCTTTTGAACATATGTCCAACTTTCAAGAAAAAATAATAAAGTAACAATTAATATTCTATTGTACAATTACGCGGTGATGTGTTTCATTTTTAAATAAACTTAATCTGGTCATCACAGCTTTCTCAAGTTATCAGATTTGTAAGCTCCTTTTTATGGAACATATCAACAATGTGCTTATGCTTGTGTTTTGGACTTCCTCAGCTCACTTCTCACTTGTATCCAATCCAATCAGGTTTTTATGTCCACCAATACTCCTGTTGCCAAAACCATTGTGTTCAATAGGCAGTATTAAGAAGTCCTTACACTGTTTTTTCTATCAGCATGTTTGGACAAAGTCCTCTGTTTTAATTTTTGCTTTTAGTTTTCCAGGACACAGTCTTTCTGTTCTCTTCCAATATTACTGTACTCTTCTTTTAAAATGCTTTTTGCTTAATTTTTAATTCTTATAGACATCTAATGTTGTGATGACTTGATTCATCCTGTTATCTTTTCTACTTGCATACATACTGCCATCCCTTATAGTTGTATTAGTTAAACACCATTTAGCGATAACTTAAATTTCTATCTCCAAATCTGTAATATTCCTTGGATTCTAGAGTCATATATTTAACTGAATACTAAATACAGCCACTTAGGTAACTGATAGGCATCTCAGAATAAATTGGTATGGGGCAGATAGACTAACATTTCCCCCAGTAATCCCAGTTTCCTGGTATGCACACATTTTTATAATATCCTCTGCTTGAATGTGGTATCTGTGACTTACTTCCAACAAAGAAAATAAAGCAAAAATGATGTAATGTCAATTTGGGATGATATTAGATAAGATTGTAACTTTCATCTTGCTAGCAAGTTATCTCTATTTTATCCCTCCCTTATTGGCTTTGATAAGGCAATTGGCCATGTGGAGAGGCCCACATAACAAAACACTGACGGCCTCCTGTTGACAACCAGCAAAAAAAAATTGAGGAACTCTACTGACTCAGTTTATATCGCAGAAAGAATGATTTCTGCCAATAAACTTGGAAGTAATTTACTTGTTTTTGACTTTATAGGATCATAGGTGGAAGCACAAGCCTTGTCTCAGATGAGACTGTGGACTTTGGAGTTAATGCTAGAAGGAGTTAAGACTTTTGGGACTATTGGGAAGGCATGATTGTATTTTGAAATGTGATAAGGACATGAGATTTGGGAGGAATCAGGGGCAGAATAATATGGTTTAGATCTGTGTTCCCACCCAAATCTCCTGTTGAATTGTAATCCCTAATATTGAAGCTGGGGCCCGGCGGAAGGTGGTTGAATCATGTGGGTGGTTTCTCATGAATGGTTTAGCAGTGTCCACTGGGTGCTGTTCTTGTGCTAGTGAGTGAGTGTCATGAGATCTAGTTGTTTAAAAGTGTGTGGTACTCCTCCCTCTTTCTCTTGCTCCTGCTCTGGCCATATGAGATACTTCACTCCCCCTTGTCTTCTGTCATGATTGTAAATTCCCTGAGACCTCCCCAGAAGCTGAGGCTCCCATGCTTCCTGTACTGTCTGCAGAACCAAGAACCAATAAAACCTCTTTTCTTTATAAATTACCCAGTCTCAGGTATTTCTTTATAGCAATGTGAGAACAGATTAACACATATATATTTTGGTACAAGGAGTAGGAGGCCACTCAAATAAATATCTAAAAATGTAAGGCTTTGTTTTAGAACTGAGCAGTGAGCAGAGTGATTGCATCACAGCATTGTAACTTTCATTTTACTTACAGAATTTGTCTTTCATTTTTTTCCCTTGCAAGCTTTGATGAACTAAGCCACCATATGCAGAGATACACAATGCAAATAATTAAGGGAGGCATCTTGCTGAAAGATAGTAAGGTGCTAAGGCCCTCAGTCTGACAGCCTACAAGTAACTGAATCACACCAATATTCATGTGAAATAGGAAGCAGATTCTTCCCAGTTGAACCTGAAATCAAATCTGAGTCCTGGACAGCATAGCAACTGAAGCACTGTAAGGGACCCCAAAGTTAAGCTCTGCCTGGTTTTCTGTTTCACAGAAACTTTGAGATAATAAATGTATGTTGTTTTAAGAAATTATGTTTATAATGATATGTTTCACAGCAATAATAACTAGTACAAAATATGAAAGAGACTATTTGAATTTTGGCGGGGGAGGAATATGTTTATATTGTATGGATGAAGTTCCTACTCTTGCCTATAGGTATTATTATGTGAAAGAAGTTGAAGTCATTTTGATGTATAATTTTACATATAAAATAAATAATATTGAAAACTATCTTTTACCTAAAACTATATATTTAGTTTGATATATAAATCTTAGCAATTATGCATAAAAGAATGGAATAAAATAAAATAAAAACATGGCAATAATATTTGTGCATAGAATTCTTACACTTTTCTTCAAAAATATTAGCTCTAAAGTCAATCCCAAGGCTATTAGAAATGTAAAAATATAACTTTCCTGTAATAATAACTTCGGATTGATAAATGAATATCCATACAGATACAATATATTTCAGAGTTATCAGGAATGATCAATGAATTATGTATGTGTATAGTTATGTATATATTCTTTTTTCTTTTGAAAACGGTACTAATATAACTGCTACACAATTATATTACTGATTTTTTCACTAATTCCTAACATATTTGCATTAGTCTTGCATTTAATATGCTCTCAGATTATCAGTGTTATTATTTAATTTTGCTACTAATGTCTATCTAATAAAAATTACCAAGGAATAAAATACAAAAACTTGCTTCAGGAATAATTAAGACATATTCAACATGGATCATTTAATAAGGTATATTTTAAATAATAAACAAGGTATGTCATTTTAAGAATGTTGACTGAAAATACACATTTAACTCCCCCAAATCTTTGTGAATAATAATAACTCTGAAAAATCTATAACGACATGGAGAAGGAGTGCATGACTATGTGTTGTGAGAGTAACAGTAAGGGAAGCATAAATATTTATATATTTTGGAGAATTTCTCAAAGCACCAAACACACTGGTTCACATCAGAAGCTACGGCCTGAAACACATTCCAGAGGAGGCAGAAGCCAAGATGATTATCCCTATGCTCAGAAAAGGTAGAGATGGAGAGTTGCTTGTGCAAGGAAAAATATCATGATAGGTAGTTCACAGGCTGTCTAATGAGGAAAAACAGTCCTGCTTTTTTATTTTCATCTGAATCTCCTATTATCATCACAGATAATTTTTGTATTCAGGACAAAACACAAAGGAATTATCTGAAAAATTTTAAAACATACCTTAGGTGATATGGAGTCCTTTATGTAGGTGATCATTTTTTGTTAGAAAGATCTCTTCAATTTGCCTCAGAAGTGAGAGCAAAAAAGCAGTCTACTGTGGGCTCCATGCATATTAAAGTAAATCCAAATGCTTGCTTCTTCTACATGCACAAAATTCTTGGTGAGAAACGCCATTGGAAAACAGATTTGTTCAGAGATATGTGTGTTTAGACATAGACAATAAAATAAAAACCCTGAGCAGTCCTTTACATTAATGAGCCTTCTCTTTTCTTCATATATGTCAGGGGTTGACTGTAATAACCAAGTGAGTCAGAAGGAAACGTACCATGCTCTGAGTTCCAAATTAAGAGTCCTTTATTAATTAGCTGACGACAGAGAGTCAGCTCACTCTCAAAATCTCTCATCCCTGAGGAAGGGGCTTGATTTCCTTTTATACCTTGATTTAGGTAGGGGAGGGGGAGCCTAGCAGAAGCGGAATTTTACAGAAGCAGAACAGGCAAGTTAGCTAGTAACCAGGGCAGGAGGACTTTCCCAGGATTGTTGGTTGCTAAGGGTATTTCCAAATAATCACGAAGTGGGGTTCAAAGAGAGTCATACACAATAGCAGGTGTGCTTGCCAAGCAGGATGAAGTTACATTGGTTATATGGTAGGATAAGCACAGAGTCAGCATGGCCCAGTTATGCACCCAAAGGGGCTGTTGTAGGGAGGGAGAAGCTAGATTAGAGTTTACAGCTAAGATTGAGTCAGTGATGCTAACCCAGGGTAGGTTATTACAGACAAGTTAGGTCCCACAAGACAAATCCAGCCCAACAGCAGTTTCTGTGTAGCTGATAAGCTAAGAATACATTTGCAGTTTTAAATAGTTGAAAAAAATTTAAAACACTATTTCACAACATAAAAAGATATGAAATTCAAAGTTTGGTGTTCATAAACAGAGATTTTAATTTTTGTTTTAGGAACATGGAGATATTCCCTTGTTTACATCTATGGTTAATGTCATGTTGCAATGGCAGCAATGAGAGGTGAGTATTTGAGATAGAGGGAGTATAATTTGTAAAGAGAAATGATATAGATATAGATGTAGATATAGACAGACAGACTGGTAGACAGATAGCTCTATAGCTATATTGAATCTATCTATCTATCTATCTATCTATCTATCTATCTATCTATATTTATCTATAATGACTGGAGTCTATCCCAGCAGCTCAGGGTGCAAGGGAGGAATTTAACCCTGGGAACGCTATCCCTAGGCCGGGTGCACTCACAGACCCCTACATTCACTCATATTGGGACAATTTACACATGCCAATTAACCAAGTATCCAGTTTTGTGATATGAGAGGAAACTAGAGTACCTGGAGAAGATTCACACAGACATGGGGAGAAATACAAACTCACATAGACAGTAGCCACTGTATTGTGTAGAGAGTTCTTATTTTATACAGTTTTCTTCTTAAGGAACTTATTGTTCCTTGCTTCATGACTTGCATTGCTCTTTCTTGTATTTCCTGTACTGGAACAAAATACCACCTTTATTATTTAAAATGTATGAAATATTCAATACCGAATGTGTCTTACGCATGTTTGGTATTGATCAGATGACGTATCTGACCAAGGAGAATGTAGGAGAAGCAAGTATTTGAATTTACTTTAATGTGCATGGTTCCCATGGTAGACATTTTAAATTCCATTTATGAGGCAAATTAAAGAGATCTTCCCATCATAAATAATCACCTATTATTAGATACAGAACTCTATAACTTCTAAAGTAGCTTTTGTAATTTTTCAGATAACTACTTTGTTTTTGTTCTGAATAAAAAATCATCTGTGCTGAGAAAAGGAGATTGAGATGATTGAGATTAAAATTAAAAGCAGACTGACATCCTGCTTTTTAAAAACGAAAAGCAGATTGAGATGAAAATAAAAAGTAGCCCAATACGCTTACTAAAATTTTAGGTATTATCAGGCTAAATCTAGCAAACATTGGGAACTAAGAGAAATAAACAGAACATTGCCAAGGACTTTGGCCATAAGATAATTGCAGAATTAAAAAGCAAAAAACAAAAAACAAAACAAAAAAAAACCAGGATTTCTATTTCAATCAGTTTACGGAATGTAGGATTCAAAAATAAAACCCCAGTTTCAGCCTTGTATGAATTGAATAAGAGAATTTATCTCCATTAAACTACTTATACATTAAGGGTGAATATAATATAATATGATGTAAAAAAACCTCATCCATATTGTTGGAAATTTAAGGGAAATCACTCGCCTTAAACTTGACCAAAAATTAGAAGGGAAAAAAAGCAAAATCTCATTTTCAAAAAATTTTAATCATAGACCATTCTTTACATGGATTTATGGTGGTCCAAAATTATTAAACTAAAAATAAGGAGAAATTGATTCTTGAGAAAGGCATTAGTTAATCATTATATGTAATGATGAGTTTTTTACAGAGGCCATTACATTATGTCAAACTCAAATTAATATCACAAATATGTTTCCAATTAAATTTAACAACTCAAGGTAAAAATTTATTAAGCATACAAGAAAATAAGCTGTCATGAATGAAAAACCAGCAGAATGAGAGCTGCTGGACTTCATTTTTTCAAAGGACAATTATTTACTTTGATTATTAGCCTTTGAAAATATAAAATGAAAAATAACTGTAATTACTATTTTCAAAAATACATGTTTTTAAACACAGAATAAAGAGAAAATACGTTGACTAGTCAGACTTGAAAAATAAACTATTAGAACTTTTAGAAATAAAATAATAAATAATTGAATACGGAAATCAATACACAGGCTTCATGGCAGTTTAACCATGGCTGATAAGAGAATTAATAAACTGGAAGATATATTTGAAGAAATGTTTACAAATGAAACATTGATATCAAAGAAATGGAAAATATGAAGCAGAAGCTAAAGATATGGAGGGATAATGTGTAATGTATATCATATAAGCCTAACTGGAGTTCTCAAAAGAAAGAACATAACAAATGAACACCGTCTTAATTGACAAATTAACATTGGAAACATTTTAAGAAATGGTAAGACAACAATCAAAACATTCAAATTATCCAACAAACTAAGATATGTAAAAACAAAATCCAAGAGCTGATCTTAATGTCTATGTTCATTAAGTTAATGTTGTTTTGATATTTATATTTGTTTTATATACATATAGATGTTATATTTAATTTCTTTGTTCTTAGTATATTTAAGCTGTATTTCATCTTACATATTTACTTCATTAATGCTGTATTTGTTTTCCATCTTTATTTCATTTGTTTATAACTTACCTATTATTTATATTTATGTTTTATTACAATATATTATATATGACATAATATATAATAATATAGTATTTATATTAATTATACACACGTTATATTACCTATATTAATTTATTATTACATAATATATAATAATTTCCTATAAATTTACTGCCTATATTTAATATCTATATTTATAATGTATGTATTCAATATCTATGTTAATTTACATTAATTTGAGTGCAAACATTTGGCATTTGAAATACAACAGATATTTTTTCACTTTTAGCAACAAATCATGCTGATTCCTCATCTTTAGTATTCCCCTTCAGGGATGGTACGAGAGCCAGAGGAGATGTCACCTTACAGACACCGGAGTTTGTAAGATAGTCTAGGAGTCATGAAAATCTTAGATCAAATCCCAGTAGCACTTTTACTATGTACATCTTCTGCTGGTTCTTCACTGATTAAATCCTGGCTGATAAAGCCCCCACCAGTATAATAAACCATTCTAGTTTCCACATTAATGATTTCAACGGGGTCATTTCTGTAAAATGCCACAGGTTGTTGGTAATGAGATCCTAATTCCCATGTCATTACCAGCATATCCAATCACAAAATCCTATTGTAGAATATGTTTCATTATACCACTCATAACACATGTTTTCTGATGAGCTTTTCTCAGAAATAATCTTTAATACAGACAATTGCTTATAGAAGTTTTATTAATGAGTACTTTCAAGGAAAATCACTGCAAAAGGAATGAAGGAATCAAAACTGAGTGGGGTAAAAAAGTTTTTATAGAATGAGATTGCAACACAGGTTGCAGTTCATCCCACAGGGAGTTCTGGAGCTGGGACGGCCCTTCAGATTATCAAGATTGGTGAAGAGTCTGAGATTTTACTGCATTTGCAAGCTAACAAGTTACTCCCTTACAGTTTTGTTGAGGCTGGCAGTACATGAGACTCCTTGGTCAGAGAATAAGCATTTTACTATACACAAGGAATGTCATGAGCATTAGAATACTTGTGTCAGTTCTTCTTGCCAATTTCCATGGGGCAATGCATTGGAAGAAGATGGATGGCTACACATGAAGTAAATTGTGTTATAGGCAAGGATCCCTGAACTTAAGTAAATAAGATCTTATGTACTGTCAATAAACATGGCTGTACATTGCTAGTGAAGGAGATACTATCTCTATCTTCCAAGACTTTAAGTAAACCTTCTCTTTTTTCACAGAGAATTGTCTATCTCTATCTTTCAAGTTAGTTCCATGTGCACATAGCTTTAGCTAGTTACTGCCTCTGTTTGCAAGATGTGCAAATGAGAGGGACAGCCATAAGGCATTATCTCACCACAAAGAGTTCTCATAGATGAGAAAAGGGGCAAAAGGGGCTGGCCTTTGAAACCTTTTAACAACTAATCATCAGATACACACTGCCCTTTCAGCTGATTGAAATTTCCAAGAGATATTTGGCTGTGAGTCATTGACAGCTAACAGTTCTCTTGGCTAGGGGAATAGTGATTTGGTCTGGGAGCTAGGAGTCTTGTGTATTGTCCTACAGCAAGGACTACATTATGAGAACATGTCATTCTACAAACCATTCTCATTTTCCCTTATCTTGTTAATTCATTAACCAAGGGCCACACAGATATCATCATGTATCATCTGATGTTCCCTGTTATCTTTTTAAATTTTATCCCATATAGCTTCATTTTACCCTACTCACATTTTGAATTCATGCCACTTAATTTGTAGATGGTTATTCTTTCCTAGTTTGTCTTTTTATTTTGATAGTATGCAAGTTGTTAGAATAAACATTATTTTCCTTTCTGCATCAAATAAACAGATGGCTGTTTCAAAACTGTGAAATATGAACATAATTAAATAAATTCAAAGACAATCATGCATATACTTTTAATTTGCAACATAACTTTATCTATGCCTACACATATATTTGATTTTCCAAATGATGTTATCATCTATTTTCATTTTTCAAATAGCTTAATCTAAACCAGACAATGAAATTTAATACATTACAGAAATGTCTCACTCTGAGAAAAAAAATTACTGAAGACTCAAATGTTTCTTAAAAGCTTGGGGAAATTTCAATTTCCATGATTTTCACCAGTACTATAGAATAGAGCTTCACATTTACAATTTCCTATTGATATTAAATCAATATCAATTGAATATCAAATAAGTACCCACATATCAAAAAAGACTATTTTTTTAATAAGGCCATAAAGTATGTGTTTTTTCAAAAGTTCTTCAAGTAATCAGTCAAGGCTTAGAAATATCAGATTATATCAATCAATCAAACTCTTACATTACATGAACTATCATAACACATAGGAGAATTTTAAGTCCCTGTACCAAGAAGAATCTCAAAACATTTAAGCCAAAAAGAGTGTCTACTTAGAAAATAACATTAATGATTATAAAACTTCTTGCCAAACGTTATCTAAAAAGGTAGCGACAGGGTCCACTGGAAGACATGACTTGTCCTTTAAAGAGATAAACAAACAAACAAAAAAGTGGAGTTAGGGGGGTAAATTTTTATAAAATTGACAAATTTGGATAACTATGAAATGACAATATTCAAAATATTGATAATGTTTTCATTCATGAATTAGAGAAGGTTTAATGTAAGTAATGTTCAAAATTAATTCACTTTTGCTATAATCTTGAGTATTTCTCTTATGTGTCTGAATTACAAAATATTTTTTACATTAATATCATTTGAAATACAGCTAGATGCAAAATATGTATTAGTCTAAGACACGTTTATTATACTTCTATTATTTTCTAGTTACTGAATTAGTTACTAGTGATACAATGTACAATATAAAAAAGTTCAAAATGGTCCCCTCGTCCATTAAGCTAAACAAAAAAAGAAAAAGGATTTTTGTTTATTTGTTTTTGTTTTAAAGTTGAGGAACTGACTTGCATCAGCACTTGTTTCATCTCTTTCAGTCATTCTTAGACTCTCCAGGTCACACCTACCTTCTTAGGACAGGTTTCCTAGGAAACAGACTCTGAGGCAGACAATAGCAGAAACTGTACTGAAGAGAACTTTCAGGAACATCACTATGATGAAATGAGGAAGTCAGTGATTTGCCTTATTTTGGTTTGTTTTTCTCTAGACTAGATAATGTAAAATAAATAAATTCAGCCTGGAATATAGGCCATAGGTAAGAGAGGTATAATTCTATCTGAAATGTTGAAGGCCAGAATCAATATTTTTCTGTTCTTTGATTTGTCAGGTGTATCATTATATATTTTAACTTAGTTTTATTTTATTTAAAAACTGGCTCCTTTAAAAATACTGTCATGCAATTTTCTTTAAAAAATCAGACTAAAACTAAAATAAATACAGATATAAATTAATTTACAGCATAATTGTATAAACTCATTATATATTTTGCATAAAAGAGTCCTTTATATTATTTGAGATGAAAGGTAATTTGCCAATTTATCTAATGGAAATATTTTATTGATTAATTCAAATATTCATCCAAATATCTGGGTTTTTTTCCCAAGAATATACACATTTGTATATGAGAAACTTTATTAAAGACAATAAAAATTGAAATAAGAATTTTTACGTTTTGAAAATATTTTATATAAACAATAATTGTTTTATAAAAATAGAACATTTTAGATATTCTGAGCAAAAGAGAATATTTTAGAAAGACGAAAACATTATTATCAAAAATCCATACGCTTTGAGCCAAAACCAGTCATAAGTTTAGTGTAGCTATGCATTAGATATTGAGATATCACAAAAATTTAATCATGAGAAATTTGTATTCACATTTCTCTGAGTTAATGATCCTCAGGAACACATGCTATAATCAGGTAGTCTTAATTCAGTATTTGCAACCATTGGCATTTAAATATTTTTGAACCTACTAAATACAGCCCACTCATAAGTTATAACAAAGCTTCCGGCTTGGGTCAGAACTGAGGCTCCCTTCGGACTTAATGGTGTTAGGCAACACTGCCGCCTAGAGGTATTATGATTATTCCTAGTGGACAAGGTTTCTACATTTCAAGAAAGGCTCAGAAAATGTATTAACACTTAAGCAATGCTAAGAACATGTCAAATGGATATGTAGCTACTTTATGTGATGTGTAAGAGATACAAGAACCCTATAAAAAAATAAATGGAAGTTTATCAACAATCAGAGTACAAGTATGTAAATACAAACAAGTACGTGTTCTTAGAAGTTCTGGAAAGCTGGACCAGGTTTGACTGTCAGAAGAAACAATGGCTTCTACATTGTGTGACTGATCTTGAAAATTGCCCTAACTACTCCCTGATAGGATTGTGCATTTGGTAAGGTAGGAGTCAGTTCTCTAAAAGAAAGAGCTTTCTTACCGTAAGAGTTTGCAAATTTTATGCTGCAATTTTACTTAAGGAACAGTTTATCAGATTCTGGAAGGCAATTTATCACTGGATCAAAAGTGGGGAGTATCAGAGGTCAGTGGTAGAAAAGAGGAACATGAGGGTAAAATAGCAAAGATGAATAGTGGAGAAACTCCCACAATTGCAGGTGATGGCTTTGTTTTCTCTAGGACAATCTATGCCCAAAATATATAAGAGAAATGATTTTTGATTAAGATTTACAGATGAGTGCCAATTTTCCAAAAATTTTAAACAGGTTTGGGTAGTCTGGGAGAATTATAAACTTTTTGACATCCAAAATACAAAAGGTTGAAAATAATGAAATTCAGGATAATACAAAATGTTATAGGAAATGTCTGCAGCTGATTGTTGATGGAGAAATGGAAATAGGTTACTTATTTTCTCAGAAGCATCACTAGGAGTATTACTATATAGTTCCCTAGAATTATACTGAGCAGTGGAAAAAGTCCAAGGTCTTATTCATTATTTTAACATATATGTCCTAAGTGTCTCCTATTTGTGAAGCTTCAAAAGGAAAGCAGGCAAATTATTTGCCCTCATGTCACAGAGGAGATAGTTAATGAAACAATTAAATATATTTAACTTGTTAAATATTGTTAGTGATTGAAGTAAATGAACAAGGTAATACAATGTTTTGTTACCTCTGAGAAGTTATATTTAATTCTGAGACTTTAAGAATGTAAAGTCTAATGAGTGAACTAGGCTAAGGCAGACACTGAAAGGATGGCCTAAGGATGGGAAATAGATGAGAATTTGGTAAGAAGTGACAGAGGGCCAGTAAGATTGGAACATAAGAGGGTGCTTTGGTTGACTTTGCTGAAGTTACAATTGCAAACTTTTAGTTTTTAAAAACAATAAAAATTACTTGTAGCATTAAATATAGATTAAATGTAGACGCTAGGTCAGTTGCAGGTCTGATCCAAGATAGAGGCCTACAGTAGCCTATGCTATGATACCCATCTCCTCTCATTTTGGGACGGGCACTTAAGGTGTAGACACAGAGTGAGAGAAGATGTTCTCCTCACCAAAGAAAGAAGAAAAAGACTAACCTGGTCCAGGTTATCACATTTGAAAACTTATTTAAACTAGGATATGCTGCACATCATAATTCACCTTCCTCCAACCTAAGCTAACTCACAAAACCAAGCTCAACATAGGGTAGTGATGTTAATATTTTTTACAAAGAAAAAAGAGAGCAATCAACTGAAATAATATTTCAATCTGTCAGAGATGGAGAAAGTAATATGTTATTTGAAAAGGTAAGCAAATACTACTTCTTAGAAAGTTTCAAAGCTCTGGAAAGATTTTATACTTGAAAACTAAAGATGGGTCTTAAAGAAAATAACATAATATAATTTATATCACAAAATATTAACCCAGATTAAAATGTACAGAATTTATTACAGTTAGGCAATGAGAAGAGCAGAGAAACTTGTTTAGTGATTGTGAAAGCTCCCAAAACAAGGCAGCATAAACTAAGCTAGTGGAGTTTGAAAACATAGACAAACTTAAGATGTATTTTTAAACTGGAATCCAAAATATTTCCTGAAATGTGCTCAATAGCATATTTTTTAAAGAAATATTTTAATTATAAAGATTTCAGACCCACTTCCAGGGCTAAATACTAGAAAGATCTAAGGAATTGAAGTCATCAAGACCTGTTAATCTGGGGTTCATGATGTCATTGAAAATAAGAGGATTTAGTGAAACTCCTTATAATAAAACTTTAAACTCCTCTATTCTGTATCTAACCTCTGGCTAGATGCAGAGCTGCAGAAGATTAAGGGGAATTTAGTATGTAGAATTGCACTTACCTTTCCTATTTTCAGTAGTATATCTAACTCAAAGAGTTACCAGATGCAGCTAAGGTTGAGAGTGAAATACATTAATGAAAACTTAGAGGAGTATGTGACAGTTTGGTTACTGAAGGCTAAATCCCCCAAATCCCTTCCAATATTTTATTCCTCGATCATTGTGGTCAACTTTATACACCTTACATATGAGAGGGAAAGATTCTTGCCTCAGAAATTTGCGCTGTGCAAAGAAAGAAAGATTTCAAAAAGTACTGATGGTTGGTAATCAAAATACAGACAGTTGGCAGTCACTTTTCCCACAAAAATTGCAATCCCTAGATCTTTTCTCAATAACACTAGAGAAAGAAAGGTCCATTAGGTGAAACCATGGCTATAAAAGTGCAGAAGGTTAGATTGCTTTGGTTCTTTGTTTAATAATTTGGAACAAATATTATTTAGTGGAAAAAGCACTAAACAACCAAGTAGACAAAGTAACGGTTACGTCACCGTCCCACCCCTTCGCAGTGCTGGCACAATGATTACAGAAACAAAGTGGTCATGCTGAGAGAGATGGATTCTATACATTGGCCCAACCACTGGGACTTACTGATGCAACCATGATTAATGCCAATTGTATAATCTGCTAGCAACAAAGAACAATGCTAGGCCTATGATATGAATATGATATCACAGGCTTGAATCCTCAATAGGCACTTGATGGCAGGTTAACTACGTTGGTCACCTTGCATTCTGAAAAAGTCAGAAATGTGTTCTCACAAAAATAGACACATATTATGAATATCAGTTTGCCTTGTCGGCCCATAGGACCTCAGTCAATATCTTCATGTTAAGGATTATTGCTTGTTTAACCCACGGGCATGAGGTACTGCATAATCAGGTCAGTGGACCCATTACACCACAATATAGTTTTAGGATGGCTCACGGCCCTGAGACCTACCGACAGTATCACATCCACACCACTCAGAAGCTTCTGGGCTCTTTAAGTGTTGGACTGCCTTGTTGAAAGCACCGATAAGCTCCAACTCAGAGGCAATATTCAACTAGGATATACTGCCATTATCTAGACAGTGTGTTAAATGAAATGAAAATTCATGTATTAAATGAAAGATTGCTCCTGTGATTTGAATGTTTGTATCTGCACCAAATTCATACGATGTGATTTTATTAAAATGTGGGCCTTTGGGAGGTGATTAGATCATGTTGATGAAGCTCTAAGAATGGGATTAGTGCTCTTATAAAAAAAAGACCAAAGGAGCTAACTGGCTAATTCCACCATGTGAGAATGCAGCGAGAAACTGTCCTCTACGAGGGATAGATCCTCAGAAGACACCTGCTGGGACCTTGACTGTGGACTTACCAGCCTACAAAAGAGTGAGAAATCAATTTCTGTTGTATATAAGTCACCCAGTTCTTATTTTGCTATGGCAGCCCAAATGAGCTAGGACAATTACTGTGTGAAGCTGTGTCCCAAATACGAAGAATATACAGTTCTAAGAGCCAAGGGACAGAGCAGGAATATCCCCACTTACAACATTTTCCAATAATTGATGAGTGGGCTTTTTTTTTTTTTTCTGTATAACTTTGGGATCTGCAGGGGCCAAATAAGTAACATCAAGAATCCTGTTGCTATATAAGCCACAGCTGATATGTAGGCACTTTGGGCTTCGTTTTTGGAGACATGCAGGGAAGAAGAGGTTCCAGTGCATTGCAAGGAGTAATTTGTCTTGATAATAAAGGAGAGCAAGTCTGTTATTACATTTTTGGGGACAGGGAAGAAAGTATGTTCACATGTAACCTACTGAAATTTGTTATTGTACATACTTGGTTAATTGTGACTAAATGGATGTGCACAGCAAACCCAACCTGGGAAGAGATTCCGCAGGCTCAAGTTGTTTGTGTATAAAAGTCTGGGTCATATCACCAGGTAAATTGCCAAGATTATGAGGGAAAGAAGATCTGTAATAGATAGTTGAGGGAGGAGCTGCAGAACAGTCATTGTTCTTGAGACGAACTACAGTGGCAGGAGATTATTTTGTCCCCATTAGCTGAATACTTCCAAGTATTCCCTCAGGAAAAGAGCCCCAGGAAATCGTGGAGGAGTTGTACTCAAATGTATATAAAGAAAATCCAAGAGTCATAAGGAGTGAACAATAATAGAGAGAGAGTTTCTTCCCAGAATTCCCTACAGGGAGAACTTGCTGCCCATTTTAGAGATCACATTCGGTAAGCAGCTTCCATCTCACAAGTACTCAGGAACCGCCTCAGGTGCAGAGAACCACCTTGCTGTGTGTCACAATTTCCTGGCAACTTACATATGGTAACTGAGTGAGAAGAGATAAAGGGCCAAGCAATTTTGGCATGATTTGGATTACTATAAGAGATGATACTGACTCTATAACTCCATACACGAATGGCCCTAGCTAACTTGAGCGCTCATCACAATAACTTCTCACAGTGGCCAATAGTGTGCTCTCTTCCCTTGTACAAGTGTTGATCTCTAACACATAGTTTCCATTGCCAGCTGTTTCCTAACGTCTGTTTCCAGAAAATCTATGTGAGATTTTTACTCTGTACATTTCTGTGTAGTTTAATTTCTGCCTAAGACTGACTCTTTTTGGGTATTTGAGACAGTTTATTTTTGTTTCATGTGTTAGAATCATTAAAAAATTGGTTTTTCTGTCTTTTTAAATATTGTTCTGAATTGATGAATTGTATTGTATATAAATGGGGCACAATGTGACATTATGATTTATTAATACAATTTGAAATAATTACAGCAAGATAATTTACATGTCAATTGCATCAAATACTGTCATTTTTTGTGGTGAGGTCACTCAAAATCTACTATTTTAGTAACTTTGAAATGTACAATACACTATAAACCCATATTACCTAAATGCTTGGAATAGTGGTAAATATTTACATTATGGTGTGTAAAATAATGATTTTGGCTATGCTCTTATCTGGTAATCTATAACTATAGTAATTTTGGTTGGAAAATGTAGATGAACCCAAATAATTAATAAAATGATTTATAGAGCTGAATTTTTCACCTTGTTGTTCCAAAATGACTTTATGTAAGTTAAAAAAATAACTATTTGCTATCTATTGGGTTATAAATGAGACGTAACGAGACGTAGATAAATTTTTCTTGTAGAAGGAAAAACACCACCATTGGCCTATCACTCTAAGAGGAGGGAAATATGGGTTTCTGCCAATTCACCTGAGAGAGGTTATTGGGAAGTGGTGTAAAGTGGATGGAATAAACACACGTGCACACACATATACACACACACACAATCACACACACGGACACACAGCAGAAAAAATGAGAAGAAGAAATATTCTCTTTTTTAATTATGTTTTTTCAATATGTTATTGGGGTACAGGTGGTATTTGATTACATGAGTAAGTTCTTTAGTGGTGACTTGTGAGATTTCGGTGCACCCATCACCCGATCAGTATACCTGAACCCAATTTGTAGTCTTTCATCCCTTGCGCCCCTCCCACTCTTCCCCTGCAAGTCCCCAAAGTCCATTGTATCATTCTTATGCTTTTGCATCCTCATAGCTTAGCTCTGGCATAATCAGTAAGAACATACCATGTTTGTTTTTCCATTCCTGTATTCTTTTTTTAAATAGTCTTTCTCTTGTATTATTTCATCTTCCTTTGCTTTTTCAAGAAAATTATAACATTTCAAAAGCAGTGATTATGGTCTGGGCACACAGGAGAGGCACTGCCTAGACTACTTCCTCTCTTTAAGTACACCCTTTGTGCCAGTTGTACATGCATAAAAAAGGTTTTGATGGCTATCCTGTGTTACAGCCAGACCCAGGCCTTATGCTATAGAATGCATTCTTTGCATATGAACATCAACAATGTTGACTGCAACATGTGGCTGGAAAAATAAACTGGGATTCTGGGATCCTGACTTGCTAATTAAATATCAATTTTATGTTTCATTCTGTCCTAAATTCTGTATGGGAATTTCATTGTACATGAGGGGTAGCTTATTATGATAGTATTCTTCCTTCTGTTTGTGACAAGACAGTAAATGCTATATATCAAAAGATGTAATACCATACAAGAGACTTTAAAACATCATTAGTTTCTTGCATACTTTGTGAAAAAACAGAGATAGGGACTGAAAATGTTTGCTTGGCTATCAGATTGTAATTCCTAGGCCAATAAAATATATTTAGTCATTTCAATTGGAAGAAAAATAAGCACATATTTATATATTTTCTAGTAATTTAAGTTTCCCAAAACATATCCCACTAACTTGACAAATTTATGTTGTGATTCATTGTATTGTGTTCAAATGTGAATAAATATGTACTAATTATATATGGTACAAATATAATTATATTATAAAACATACATTTACCTTTTTATTAAAATAAGTAATTACTTTGATTCAATATGTTGATTTTAATAGTTGCTTAAAAGGTATTTATCATTTTTTAAAACGTTTTTGGAATGAAAGTCAAAATTAAAATAACATGTGTCTGAAAGTTTTGTATATTTAGATTGGTATGAACATATATAACCAGTGACTTCCAAAATTTATATTTTTATTTCTTTAAAAACCTAATAGGAATTCATTGAACAAAAAGAAAAACAATTACACAGATTGTATATTTTTATACAATATGAAGTCTTTTATATGCACTACCTCAATGTTTAAAGATAATAAAGTGGCATTTAAACAATTCATCATTTAACCACCACAGTCAATTTCCTATTTCAAACTAGTTAGAATGGGAATAAGTATTAATACGTATCATATATGAATATATATGTATTGATTTCCATTTGCAAGTCAAATTCTATCTGAAGGTTTTTCATTTATTTTCATTAAAATAGATGAAATTATGTTAAGTTAGAGTAGACAGAGCAATGAATAATACTCATTAACATTTATCATGAGGTGTAAAGGTAAGTTCACCCAAATTATTGAAAGCTACTGACAAAGTAACTTGTTTCATTAGTTGCCATAAAGAATCTGTCCTACTTAAAATACTTTTATATGAAGACATTGAATTCCTCATTATAAAGCTAATCTTCAAAATACTTGGTTAGGACAAGATAGTATCTGTGCTTTGAATCTATGGAATGTTTACATTCAAGTACCTATATTGCAAGAATTTAAACAACACAAATATAAATACCCTGTGTACATAGTTCTCCCAATTCACACTTTCTCCTTCCTGTCCCAAGAATAAACACCATTTTGACTTGCAATCTGTCATTCTCAAACATGTATTTTCACAGATAAAACACATTTGTGTTTAAAAATACATATAACATTTTATGTATTATAGTGCCTTACTAGATCTGTGTCTCGATTAAAGTAAGATTTAGACTAGACCAATTATAGTGATATCTGTGAAAAAATGGAATCTTTGATTAATTTGTTTATTTGTATAATATAAGTATATAGCACACAGTAAGTGATTAGTAAATATTTTTCAAGGAAAATAATGATGTTACTCACACATAAAAAACTCAGAAAAATAAATTGAAAAGGAACATATCCACACAAATAAAGATAGAATTAAGTAACAAAATGGTTTATGAACTATTTTAAAACATCACTACCCGAAGAGAAATAATGAAAGAAAAAAATAGTCTTTTTCAGTGGTACAAAAGATCAAATGTCTAAAAATAAGTTACACATAAAAAATCAAATGTCTAAAAATAAGTTATACAAGAATGTACAGTAACTACAGAAAATAAAGTAAAATTTCAAATATCCTTAAATGGTAGCACATACAAATTACAAGGCAAACAATTACAAGATAAGGTTATGAAAACTCAAAAATCATATAGATGTCAAAGATCTTAGTTCAACTATAAATTTAATGTGACTGTGGTCAATATATTGACATTAATTTTCCCAAGAAATAGAAAATATGAAGCTAAAATTTACATGGTTAGTTAAATAAATATGTGTATCCAGGGAAATTCTAATTAAGAGATACTACAAGAAGAAACATGCTCTTCTAGGTATTGAATTGGATGTTAAAACATCAATAATTAAGTCACGTCACTCTGGCCCATAAATACACTATTAGTAACAGAACACATGTAATACCCAGAATAAATCCAAAGTTATGGACGAATGTAGAATATAAAATTGGTGGCATTACAAATCAGTACAATAAAATGAACAACAAATTATTTAGAGATAACTTAGCAGCCATTTGAAAGTAAGTGAAGATCAAAGAGTACCTCATACCTTACATGGGGCTTAATTCCAAACAATAAAACATGCAAAAGGAATGAAAGATGTAAGCATTTTAATTACATATTCTAAGTTGTATTATTCCTTAATAATTACAGAATGCTTGGTTTCAAAGAAAATTGCACTGGAGGGAATTAAACAAGGAAAGAAGATGTATTCAAGACTATGGCAATACGAGTCACAATATTGCAACGAAAGAGTGAGAGTGGACTTAATTCTGCCAAAGAAAAGACAGAAGAGGAAGAGTTTTAAAGCACTGCTGTGAGCTAGGGGTGGCTCTACCCTAAAGGATGTTAGGCCAATGTGACAGGCCATGTGTTTGCTAATTGGTGCTTAATGATATTAATCTCTTCCCTATGAGATTGAAAGATTGGGCACTTCCTTTTTTTAAAAAAAATTTATTTATTTTATTTGTATTTTTAATTATTATGGGAACATGATAATTGCATATGTTTCAAAGGTAAATGTAACTTTTGGTATAGTCATACAATGTGAAATCAAATTAGGGCAATTGGTGTATCCACGTGAAGCATTTATCATTTCTTTGTGTCAGGAACATTTCAATTTCAATGGTTTTGTCATTTTAAAATATACAATAAAATGTTGTTAACTATAGTCATGCTGTGCTACCAAATACCAGATCTTATTCACTCTAACTGTATTCTTGTATCCTTTCACTATCCCCACTTTATCTGCCCCTTTCTGTTACCCTTCCCAGCCTTTGCTAACCATCATTCTCCTCGCTATGTTTGTTTCCTTCCTCCCTTTCTCCCTTCCTCCCTTCCTCCCTTCCTTCCTTCCTTCCTTCCTTCCTTCCTTCTTTCTTTTTTGAACGTGGGGTGGGGCAATGTCACTCTATCACCCATTCTGGAGTGCAGTGGTGTGATCATGGCTCACTGCAGCCTCAATCTCCCAGCCTCAAAAATCCTACCACCTCCACCTCCCCAGTAGCTGGGATTACAGGTACATATCACTATGCCTGGATAATCTATTTTTATTTCTTGTAGAGACAGGGTCTCCCTATGTTGTCTAGGCTGGCCTTGAATTCTGAGGCTCAAGTGATCCTCCCTCCTTAGCCTCTCAAATTGCTGGGATCACAGGCACTGTACCCAGCCCATGGATTCATTTAAAAAAAAATTAGCTCCCTCATATGAGTGAGAATATGTGAAATTTGTCTTTCAGTGTCTGGCTTATTTATCTTAACATAATATCCTTCAGTTCTATCCATGTGGTTGTGAAAAACAGGATTTAATTCATTTTTATGCCTGAATAATGCTACATTGTGTATATGTAGCACATTTTCTTCATCCATTTATCTGCTGATGGGTACTCAGGTTGATTCTACAACTTGGCTGTTGTGAATTGTGCTGCAATAAACATAAGAATGCAGGTAACTCTTCAACATACTAATTACCATTCTTTTGTGTATATCTAGCAGTAAGACTGCTGTATCATACGGTAGTTCCATTTATAGTTATTCTGAGGACCCTCCATACTGTTCTCCTTAGTGGCTGTACTTACATTCTCATAAACAGTGTAGGGGGTTTCCCTTTTTCCACCTCTGCACCAATATTTGTTATTGCCTACCTTTGGATAAAAGCCATTTTAACTGCAGTGAAATTATATCTCATTGTAATTTTGATTGGCACTTCTCTGATTATTGGTGATACTCAACATTTTTTTACATACCTCTTGGCCATTTGCATGTCTTCTTTTGAGGCACTTCTTTTCTTGATGTATGTATTTCAAAGTGATGGTGCTCAGATTCTAAAGAGAGAGGCTTGAGATAATTTACATTTCAAAGCAGCAGAGATGAAAAGTACAATTACAAGTTTTCTAAAGCAAACGTTCTAAGAAAATGGAGATCTGGAGACTAGAGTTAGGAAGAAATATGACTAAAGTTTCATCAAGCTGAGGGGACCATTAAAGACACGTAGGTAACTCTGTTCATCACTTGATCTCTGTGAACACATGGACTTACCTGTTTTTCCATTTCCATTTCACTTCTGTGGAAAGTTGCAAAACAAAGCATATTAAATCTTCTTAATAAGATAAATTTGTGAATTCCAACTTCTTCTAGTACAATGTTGTCAGGATTTCTTCTATTATACCTACAATTTCTCATTCATGGTGTTTATGATTATAATCTTCTGTTACTCTTGTTAAGCCTCCAAGCAAATGTCTACTGCCACATTGAGAAAAGCAAATTTGTCTTGCTGGAAATTTTGGAAATTCATTTTTCTTTTCTCTTTTCTCTCTTAACACACTCTTATGTAGTTAGCTCCGCACATGCCATTCAATCCTTTAAAATGTGGAGCTCTTTTCCAAGTTAAAAAATCCAAATCTAGTATTATTTTTATCTGCCAGAATGGTATTAGATTTTGTAGATTTAATTAAAATATATTTAATAAAATCTCTTTTTTCTTATTGGAATTGTTTCAAACACTAGCTGCTGTAATTGTTTTTGTACCATACTTCTTATAGTTAGCATAATCTTCTATCTATTTCCTGCCTTTGAAATTCCACCATGATTCACAATAGCATATTGTCTCTTCCTCTTTCATCATCTGAATATACTATATTATATTGTATATATTGATATTTTTATCTCTTTATAAAATTCTATATATTAGTATCACTACTGTAAACATACACACACACACACACACACACATATATATAAACATGTTTATTGTCAAATATGTTGACCCATATAAAATAATCAGGCTACATATATTTGATGAATACATAAGTGGGTTATGCATAATAACCATTCTGATAATAGTTTTTATTTTTTTAACCTTGCATAAAATTTTAAAGGCTGTGCTAATTTAGTGACCCCATATTATTTAACCATTTGTTTCTCCATACTTGAATAGATTTGAATCTGTAGTAAGAGGAGAAGAAAACAATACAGAAAGACAAATATCACATGTACTCATTCACACGTGGAAACTAAACATAAGTTGGTTTCATGGAGGTAGAAAGCAGAATGATATCTAGGAAAGGTTGGTTAATGGGTACAAACATACGGTTAGGAGGAATAAGTTCTCATGTTCAATAGCAGAGGAGGGTTACTACAGTTAACAAGTATGCATTCTAAATTATAAAATAGTTAAAGTAAGAACTTAAAATGTTCTCAACACATAGAAATGATCAGTGCTCAAGGTGATGGGTCGTCTAAATACCCTGACATGATAATTACGCATTATATACATGTAACAAAATGTCACACATATACAATACATATGTACAAATATTATGTCAATAAGAAAAGTTAAAAGTTAAGTTCACTACAAATAATTTTTAAATAACAATTTATTTTAAAATTGTTTTGCATGCAAAATGAATAACATTTTTCAAATATGATATATTGTTATTAAGCATGTTATGAATTACTAATTTGCATAAGCAATAGATACAATTTGATAATAAACAAATTACGTAAAAATTTCTCACTAAAGAAAGCTATACATCAAATTAAATTTTAACAATTTAATTTTTAATGTAAATTTTAATTTAAATTTTTAGTCATTCTTAATTCTGCACAGATGAATAATAGTAAACTGTAAATATAAACAAAATAAAATAAATAGCACAGAAAACACTAACCTTATACAAAATTTGGGATTTGGACTAAAGAGTGGCAATATAAATGAATCATAAGTGGAGAGATCATGACGTGTTGGATTTTTGGAAAATTGGAGTACCAGGCATGTTAGTTTTCACAACAGCTAAATTTTGGTGTCACATATAAAAAACATTCTCTGATTTAAATGGACAGGATGTTATTTTTGTAGCACTCTGGGCCATTCCAATACCTTTTTCCTGTGATACCACAGAAAAGAAGCTAATGTTTATGTGATAAAATGAATAATATATAAAATATTGTATCAAGGATCTTTTCAACTATATATATGTGTCCATCCTTTAACGTATTTCCATTTCTAGATGAACAGATGGCTTGGGAAAATTATTTTGAAATTTTTAAAAATGGAAATATTTAAATAATATTGACTGTAGTTGAATCTTAACAGAAAAGTTGGTTGGCATTGGAGAAAAAGCACATTCAATTTCACACAAGCATTAGCTTATAAAGATACACTGCACTTATCTTTTCATTCATACATATTTGTATGGATTTATTGAATGGTGGAAATTAACTTATTACTTTTTATAAAACTACCTGTTGATATATTAGTAATTTTATTACATTGTTAATAAGTTTCTATTGATGCATTGAAAGTATTATGTGTATAAATATAGTAATTTTCACATTAGTAATGCCATTGTCTTATGGTGTCTATACTTTTGGACTTATACTCCAACAGCCTATGGAAGATGTAAGGGTTAAAATAAAAATAAAGATAATAATTAAGTTAAATAAAAATAAATTAAACCTTCATATTACATAGTTTTCTGAATCAGGTATATTTTTTATAAAAATATTTTTTCTATAATGATTATAAATTTTTCAAATGTATCTGTCACTGTTTATGCTCTCTCTGTTTAAGTGTGTGTGTGTGTCAGTGTGTAGAATGTAGCATTAATTATATATAAAATGTCTATAAATTTAAATTTAATGTATTTAAATATTTCCATTTAAATTTATAAATTTGAAGAAAACTTTATATTTTACATATTTTTAAACACTTTTCAATCTTTATTCTTTGTTAAATTTTTATCTTTTTCACTGCTATGTTTAGAAACTTAGCTATATATTCTGAATACTGCTGTTTATTCATTCTCTATTTCAACTTTTCAAACTACATACAAACTGATGGAGGCTTTTTTTTTCTGTCAGATTTTAGAAAAAGTAAAATAAGAAATTAAAAATTACTTTCAAATGCTCCTTTTAGTTAGATTTTTTTTGGAAGATCTATAACGCCATCTTTTAAATATGTACATTTGTCTGAAAATTGTTTTTATACCCTTTGAGAATTATATAACAATCTTAGCTAACATTTTTTATACTATCTACAGTTACACAACATGTTAATATTTTCACATGCATGTTTCATATATTTTGAATCATATGAGCAAAGAGTGGCATGTTTAGACTTTCATATTACAGACGTGTTGTGTTAGTCTGTTTTCACACTAATAATAAAGACATACTTGAGACTGGGAAGAAAAAGATGTTTAATTGGACTTATACCACATGGCTGGGGAGGCTTCAGTATTTTGGCGGGAGGCAAAAAGCACTTCTTACATGGTGTTGGCAAAAGAAAAATGAGGAAGAAGCAAAAACAGAAACCCCTGATAAGACCATCAGATCTTGTGAGACTTGTTCATTATCATAAGAATAGCATGGAAAAGATGGGCCAACATGATTCAATTACCTCTCCATGGGTCCCTCACACAACATGTGGGAATTCTGCGAAATAAATTCAAGTTGAGATTTAGGTGGGGACACAGCCAAACCAAATCATTTGGTCACTGACTTTTCATGAAGTTATGTAATTTGCCTAAGGTCATACACATTAATATTAGTGAACAAATACTTGAAATCAGATTTCCCTGCTCTAATTTCCAAGTTGGTGTATACTTTACTATGATTCTTTCATGTGTTACTTATTCCTTCCTTTAATATCTTCTTAACTGACAATATTTTAAGCCAATTAAAACTGAAAGCTTAACAATAATACCATTGGTTGAAGATGTTCTCCTCTGTTCTCCATAAATGTTTTTTATTAAATGAAACTTATGGCATATAAATCAGAAACATTTTCAGGTTTCTAAATTCACTAAACTCCAAACAGTTAATATGATATTTTGTATTACTTTAGTCTTCTGTTAATCCGTAATTCAATTTGTTACTTTTTCAATTCTCAAAAGTCAACATATTTCAAAATAAAATGTGTAAACATTTTCTTTATCCAAGTATTAACTTTACCCTGTGATTAGCTGATCTTAGATATTATGATAGATTCTTAATTACTAAAAATACATTGATCTGCAGCATCTCATGACCTTCTGTAAATTCTTACATTAACTATAATTACTACAATGTTAAGCACCTACTCACTAAGATCATTGATCCATAAAAAGAATGCCAGAATCCAATATGCCAATAAGAGAAAGATGAGCTAGTCATACAATATGAGTAAGTGCTATGACCTAGATTATAAGCCATCTGTCTGGCATTAAATCATGTCTTCTATAAAAATAAGAATATATAAGCATATTTCAATGTTTATGTAAATTTATACACGTAATCTAGTTAAGTGCTAAAGAACTCATGACACTACAACTGAAAAAATCACTAACGCCTTATTTTTTGTTATGGCTGCTAATATTCCAGTATTCAGTGGGCTAACCAGAGGAAAGGTTAATAAAATGGAAAGGAAACTGTATCTTGTGAAGGAAGTAAAAAATAATGATTTTGTTTGCAAAGAACTAAGAAATTATTTGCCTGATTGTGCAATAGGCCATGGACTCACACCACTAGTACCATGTAATGTTGATACTGTGGAAATAATTACAAGCAACAGAGTAGAAGAGACCACTGGGACTCACAAGCCCTCATTATTTCACTGGAGAGGGTGACCTAGACAATTTAAGTGCACTGTGTTCAAGATTCCAGAAAAGGGTAACCACTTCAGGTGTCAGGCTGGACTTGCTAACAAGAACGTTTCAAGGAAGATAGTGAACCTCATTCCCATACCACATTCCACAGGTATAGGTCAGCCTGAAAGGTAATTGGGTACTTAATTTCTCCAAGTAATGGGGTCTGCACAATGAGGGCTCTAGAAACAGGTTTGCCTGACATCAGCTAAATGTCTGTGTATCTTGGCTCAGTCTCATTTAAGTCAACAAATGGAAGAAAAAGAATGAGCTTCCAAGACGTTCATATCTGATGCTCACCAAATTGATTCCCTTCTATGGAAAAAGTGTGTTCTATCTTAGTGCCATTCTATGGGAATTTAAAAGGAAGCATCCTAACATAATCTTTCTTTTGCCACCATGTCTAGTTTAAGGGATTTTTGCTAGAGTTTGATTTGGTTTATATTTCAGTCTTACTTGCATATTATAAACTAGAAGAGTTAGTTTCCAAACTTGAAAGTCTTTTGATTTTTGACTTATCACTTTTTTTTCTGACTTCTGGCTAAAGTCAACTAATGCTTGCTGCTCCTTCTTAATATTATGAATTGAGTATCCATCATCTGGCAAAACATACTTGTTTTGCCAATCTTAGAGACTCAGACTCGGTAGGCCTTTGGCTTGGATTCAAATTGACTGTTGGCAATAATATAACCTGACATGACTTCAAACCTTTTGTTTCATGCTATATTCTATACTACACAGAAAACTAAGCCAGAGAAAAGTATTTTTAATGTTTTGTTTGTTTATTTTTTATTTTTGTTTTTGTTATAATGGCAGCACACAGCAGAGTTTTACTCTTGATCATGCAAAATGGGTCCATTAAAAGTATGGCCATGGTAACTGGGATGAGGGTTATGCATGGATTCGACAACCTTTCACACATCAGTTCAACAACATTTCATAAACAGATCTGGTTTTTACAATTGCTGAGTGCAACCTCTGCCAACAATTTTTAAAAAATGCTAGAAACAAGCCAGTTACGTGAAAGTGGGGAGATTGCATTGGATCCTTAATGTCATGAAAAAAGCAGTGTTTTCTCTGCCTTGGAAAAAGGACTTAGGTTGGAAATGAATTCTCTTCATTGCTCACAGTATTTCAGCCGTGACAATCATTCATGGAAGAACCGAATGCCACGATCCTAATGAATTATCTGAAGACATATTTCTGACCATGAGGCTCTTTTTCAACAAAAGAATGGTAGGGAAATGATATCACATCTATAGGATTCATAGTCTTAACCATATGCTGAATCCAACTGTATGCATACAACTGTGAAACGGCCTATGAATGACCTACTGATACTACTGGCTTGGAGAATATATCCTCTAAAGCTGGTATGTTTTATTATAAGATGCAGATGTCCGTTGAACCAGAGACTGATATGGTTAGTATGTCTTAGACTATGAAGCATAGAATAGAATTGGGATTAAAGTGTTAGGGAATTTTTCTTCATAAACAATAAAATATTTCAAAATTCATTTGTTTTTATTCTTTGAATTATTAGACTGAACTGAATTAGAGAGTTTAGTTCTTAAGAAAGAATAATTTTTGTAGAATATAACATTGGTCCTATTGAACTGGATATTAAAGAATGCCATATGGCCAATTTCAGCTCCTCATGCTGCTTGTTTGACAGACAATGAAGAATATTTTTCTAAAGTAGAGTGACTGTTTCTACTTATAAAGGGCAAATAGATTATGACATTGCAGCTGCACAATGAGGTAACTGCAATACCATTGAGAATCTAGGTGATTCTCTGTAACATCTTTTAGTACTTCCATATACTAATAGGAATATTAATGGTTCAGACTCTGCAATAATGAAGGTTTGCCTTCCATCACAAGGTAAGGTACCATGTAAATAAATGGTGTTGACTGATGGCAAAGAACACGTCCTGTTGGGGAGAGAATAAGGAGTGGGGGGAAGAAGACAAGTGAGAAGAAGAAAAAGAATGAAAAGGAGAAGAAGGAGGGGAGAGAAAAAAGAATAAAAATGTCCATATGGATTGTTGCAATTTGTATTTATATATATAAGTTGGCATGTTTTCCACTGCTACTTTTGTATTCTTTTATGTGAGACATTGCATTAGATTATAAAATATCAAGTTACAAGATAAAGTCCTAATCATTAAGGTTAAAATAATAAATAGGGGTTCTGTACGGACTTGAAAAGAAATAAAAATCACAAGGCATATAAAGAGATTAATGGGAACTGGATCTTTGCTGTGGGAATAGGGAGAATGCATCTTTTTGTTCAATGGATTGTTGGTTTCTTTGAGTCAGAAAGACTGCTGTGGCAACTAGCATTAGTAGAAGTTTCATATGAAGAGATACTGAGAACTCAAAAGGATTGATTGTATCTGAATATCTTTGGTAGGTAGCAGGGATTCCTTCTCTCTATAATGTTTCCTTTCTAGAAAATACTGAAAACGTATGGACTGATATTAGCATCACTGCTATCAGCTTTCTGAGTTACATTCACCAATGAGCAATGTTCACAGGATGAGGGCAGTATCCACAGGACATTTGAAAGGTGAAAACAAAATCCTCTAAAATTCAGGAGACAATGACAAATAGGCATGTAGGAATTGGCAAGTGAATGAAGTGGTTTTTCCAGTAATTTCTGAGATTTTCCACTGCAGATAATATTCTGTCATGCTAGAGAGTGCAGGATTCTGCTCCAGACAAATGTTAATTTGGCCTTTTCTCATTTGCCCTTTCAATGAGCTAGTAAGCCTCTTAGCCTCAGTATTAAATCCTATTAATCCATAATACTTACAGAGTGATTTCTGTTTTATTTAACAAAGGTAACACATACCCCTGCTTTCTGACTATCCAAGCAAGATATAAACCTGCATGTATTTGATCTACTCAGACACACGTGATTAAATATAATCACAAACACACAAATATGCCCATGTATAACCTTAAAAAAGAAGGGAAGTCTCAAAATGCCTTATGATCAATGTAGTACATTGTCTTTTGCTAACTTGTGAAATATGCTAGAGAATAGAGCAATATCCCTAAAATTATAAATGTGGTACTTTTATTTAAAGTGTGGTTTTCCTAAAATAAAACTTGCCTATAATACTTATGGTAAAATAATTAACATATATAGCTATGCTTTGCCTTTTTTGATTATATATTGCAAAATAAAAAACCGATTTAGTATTTTTCTTCATTATCTTTTTTATTTACATATGTATATATAATTTGACTATACATTTTTAATGTTGTATCTTATGTGATTAACTAGTGTGTATGCATAACTTAACACAATGAATAGATTTACACCATTCATCATGCAAGTAAGTGTGGAGCATTCATTATGTGCCAAACAAACATCTTGGCTCCAGGAATAAAAAGATAAATGAGACAGGGTGTCTAGTTTTAAATGAAAGATTTCTACTAGGATTAAAAAAAAACACACAAACATGTAGAATATGAGGTCTAATAAGAGTATACATGATGTGCAACAAACCTGATCTTTCTCAGTGCAAATAAATATTATCCCAAATAAATATTAACTAAATTGGGATCAAGAGGATAAATCTGTTTATTAAAGAGAATAGGAGGACTAGAAAAAACAGATACATCATCCCTATTGTTGGGTCAGTATGCAAAATAAGTTGCAGAATAAAAATTACTTTTTGTGTTGGACAAAGCAAGAAGATGCTAACATATTTTAATCAAGAATGGGATTTGATTAGATATTTGCTTCAGAAATATTCATCAGGAAGAACTAAACATTTGCTTACAGCAGTTCAATAATAGAGATTAGTTACTACTGTAATGTACAAAAGACGTTGTAATAACCTCCTCAGATGGTGAAGCTGTCCTGGACTAAATCATAGGTAGTTGGGATGAAGAAGAACCAATTTAATTTAAGAATCTTACATAGGAAGATTTTGCAGGCAAATGGAATGAGTGTGAGTGATACATAAAACCTAACATCTTTTTTTTCTTATTTGGTTAGTAAGAACGATGGTGGTGACTTGTACAAAGAAATGTTAGAGAAAGAGCAGTTGTAGAGAACCTTGGTAAGTCCACTTTATACATGCTGAGATTTGGTGCCTTTGAGACTTTCATGAATATGTATGTTATAGGATGTGTTGAAAGAGATTTGAAAGCAAATGTATGTATGAAAAGCTCACTATAAATAAGTTGTTAAAGCCATCAGAGATGATGTCAGCTCCTCCAGAGGGTAAATATTTTTTTAAAAAAGAAGAGGCATAAGACAAAATTCTCAGACACTAGTATATTAAGGAAATCAATAGAAAAACAAAATGCACAAAAAAGGAAGGGACAATTAAGGTGGATAAAAAGAGAATATAACGATAAAAAATGGCATTAAAAAACTCAACAGAATAAACATTTCAAGAAGGAGAAATGGGTCAAGTATGTGAAACGGTTCAGATATATCAAGCCAAGTGAGAAATTAAAGATTTTCATTTGATGTAAAAATAGTGCAATAAGGAGAGGAGAATCTATATTTTAACTGAGAGAAGATAAAAGTTAAGAGTAATTATTTTGGTCTATTTCTCAAGAAAGAAAAAGGATAGAAAAGGATCAAAAGATGAATTCCAGACTGGGCACAGTGGTTCACACCTGTAATCCCAGCACTTTAAGAGGCTGAGGTGGGCAGATCAGGAGGTCAGGAGTTCGAGACCAGCCTGTAGCATGCTGAAGCCCTGTTTCTACTAAAAAATACAAAAATTAGCCAGGTATGTTGATGTTGAGTATCTTTTCATACACCTGTTGGGAATCACAGAGGAAAAACAACAATAGCAACTACAAAAAAAAAAAAAACCTCATGGTATTGATTTTGGCAATAATTTATTGGATATGACACCAAAAATAGAGATGAAAGTGAAAATGGACAAGTGGGACTACAGAAAACTAAAAAGTTACTGCACAAAAAAGAAGCGATTAATGTAATGTAAATGCAATATACAGAATAGAAGAAAATATTGCAAACCATTTATCTATTAAGTGCTTAATAACCAAAATATACAAGGAACTCTTACAGCTCAATAGCCAAAAAGTAGTAATGCAGTTAAAAAATGAATTATTCTCTTCATCTTGCAACAATCTCTCTCTTTTGCAAACTCCACTTTACTGATACTTTTCTTGCCACTCTGACTATACCCTTTAATTTTCTCTGCATTATTATTCTTCTCTCATAAGGCTTTAGAGCTTGTGGTTCTGCAGTACTTTCTGTTTAATCTTGTTTTCTTGCTATTCCACGGGCTCTTCCTGAGCACATAAATCACAAGTTTGTTCCTACAGCTTTGCTTTTGTAGTTATGCTACAAACTCGCAAACACGACTGTTACACGATGTAGACTATGTCCTTTATCTGAAACAACTGGTGATCTGTGTGCATAAAAATTAGATAGTTTTTGGATTTTAAAAAGACCTTTACATGAGGTGTTATGAAACATCACAATTGTCACATGGCAAATCCCCAAATCTATAAATATTTACATTGTTAGCTTAATTATAAAATACACAATAAAAACAACAACAAAAATACTGTAGGGTCTCATATAGTTTAAATCAGCTTTTTGCTGCCAAATGAATTTCTACTTTTTTTTTAGGAAAAAGTCATTTGATTTTCCAGGAATTTTAATTTCCAACAGTGAAATAAGTGGTTGTGAACCCATAGCTCTCTTGAATGTTTCAAAACAAACAAACGAAATTTCCAACTAAGAATTTCCAAAGACAAGACTCATAAGCATCCATGTTCAAGTTTATTTACTTTCTCCAGTTCAGTTAACAGCACTGCTAAATATTCAGTTAGGCAAACCTTAACCTTACCAATTAAATTTTAATTTTCCTACTTGGTCACCTTCCATGTCTAATGATAAGTTTTCCAGTCTTATTTTGATACACACACTCACCCATGCACAGCCAGGGATGTGCATACAAACACAGACACACACCATTCATTTCCATTAACTTCATTCCATCCTCACTACCACTTTCCATATCCAAGCTACCACCGTTGCTTAACTGACTTGCAAAAATAACTCTTAAATCAGTCTCCCATCATTCAGCTTTGTTCTCTTCCTATAATTCTTTACCTTTAAAAACATAGTGACTACATACATGCAGAAACACCCATACCCACTACAGTGATATTTCATGCTACGTCCTCTATTTGGAATCAATACCCCTTTCTCCTTCATTAATAGCTACTGAAAATGATATCTACACAGGACAGTATTGCAGGAAGATTTCTCCGGAGTTTGAGCATCTGAATGTAAACCCACGATTTAAACCAAATTATTTATGTGATATTTATTTAACAAAAATGTATACTTATTTTTCTCTCAGCACTTATTACACTTAAAACTTTGTAATTTTGTTTTACTTAATAAAACATTATTTACATTTATCTCCACCACTAAACGGCAAAATCTGAGAGGACAAATACCATTTTAATTTAACTAATCATTCAATGTCTAACAAATTCTCTCAGATATGATTTCTAATAATTGTGTCAGATTGAACAGATAAAATAAAATGAGTTACAACAATAAACAAATAATATTTTTACTAGGAACAGATCTTTTATTCCAGTTCTTTATATTGGGAATTTCAGGTTATCTTAAGCAATAAAATAGAAATTTATAGATAATTGAATATGGGTTTTTCAAGTGTGTGGAGGGCAATGAGATGCAATTTTGGTTGTATTTTCTTTATTATCAATTATAAATTGCATCTAAAATTTAATTCTTGAATAAACCTTGATTTATATCCATAGCTTCATAGAGTTAATGCTTAGTTCCATGTTTTTTTTAAAGTTAGCCAGACTGCCAGGCTCCCATTCTGAAGAAGTTCCGCACCTATAAATAGAGTGCAAATCCTAATAAATATTTTTAAATTGTCTAAAATGTAATTTTATATAAATGTTAAGAATTAATTTGGGAAATCAAAAATTGGTTATAGTTAAATTGCAAATAACATTACATATTGAATACATTTTATGTCTTTGGCCTATAATAGGAAAAATACAGGTTGCTGCACATCACAAAGTCAAAAAAATCAATATAAATTAAGTTGAAGCTTGTGAGGGAAGCTCTGTGCAAAATCAGTGTTGATTTAAAAATCAATATAAGCTTAAACGAACATGTTACATTTCATCAATATAACATGCATAACAGTAGGGCAGGTTAAATATAGTAAACATACAAACAAAACCTTGTAATGAATATACGTGCTATTATACAACATGTGTACAAATAGGTGAACTATGTAAATAAACATAGGTCAGCCTGACCACAGATGATTCAAACACACTTGACCAAGAAAGGTTCTTCTAGACATATATTCATGCTAGAAATATTAATTTAAAGCATTTCTTAGTCTATAAATGCAACACAACTGACCATTTATTTTACAGCACTATCATTTTTATTATTTATGGTTTGTATCCTCAGCTCAATCGATTTATACATTTATAAATTAGAAAAAGAAAATACTTCCTCTGCTTATTATACAAAATGTTATGCATTTTTGGAATAACATTGTTTGCCTACTGTGATAACTAATAAATGATTTTAGTGCAAGACATTAGAAGCAACTAGTTTAATCTTTGCAAATAGCCTATATACATATATAGGTAATATGTGTGAAATATATGCCGTTTCATATTTGTAATTAAGTTATTAAGCTCCTAGAAATACTGTAGGTGAAAAAAAAATGTGGTTCTTACTCCTGCTACTTCTACCTACTTCCAACTCAAGGAATGTTTTGTTATTTTAAGTTTGTGTGTGTGTGTGTTTGTGTGTATTTTTTCTTCATATCTATATGAACAATATTTAAAATAATTACAGATAGGTAAAACCTTCTAGTCATATGTTCCAGGAAGTTGCTTCAATTATTACTTTGTGTACTTTTGCCAACAACTATGAAACATGTGAGATATTCACCTTAGTTGCCAGATAATGTGTTAGCCTGTTACAGTTTCATGATACTGGCAGACCACAGAAGACTCCTGGGTTAGAGATTGGAATTAGATTTCTTCTAGTCTGGCAAGCCACAGGAATTTTATGTTTGCATCACCTCTCCTTGTCTTCTAAGTCTCATGGGGATGATGCAGATTGGTCCAGGTGAATGCTGCATGATAACATCCCTAAGGATATCACATAGTATGACAAACAAAGCAAAATACAAACGAACAAAAAATCTAAGATCTTGATTTGGGCATTAAGCAACACCAATATTTAATAATCATTGTAGTTTGCAGTAAAGACTTAGAAAAAATAGCCAGAAAACTAAAAATAAGTATAAATGTATCATGTTATAAAAAACCATGGAGAGAGCACTAGATTCTGTTCAAGTGTCTGATGAGTTCTTTTAAAACGTTAATTGAACATAGCATAAAGTAGTGCATTGGTAAACTTGGAAGTTTTTTGGTAGAATGGTGAACATAAAGACTATTTTATAATATAGAGATTTTAAATAGGATGTGGACAAATACATGAGATTATTTTGGGTAGTTTTTCTTTTTTTTAATTATACTTTAAGTTCTGGGGTATATGTGCAGATCATGCAGGTTTGTTACACAGGTATATATGTGCCATGGTAGTGGTTTGCTGCATCCATTGCCTGATCATCTATATTAGTTATTTCTCCTAATGCTATCCCTCCTTAATCCCCCCACCCCCATGCCCCAGTGTGTGATGTTCCCCTCCCTGTGTCCATGTGTTTTCATTGTTCAACATCCACTTATGAGTGAGAACATGTGGTGTTTGGTGTTCTGTTCTTGTGTCAGTTTACTGAGAATGATGGTTTCCAGTTTTATCCATGTCCCTGCAAAGGACATGAACTCACCCTTTTTTATGGCTGCATAGTATTCCATGGTGGATATGTGCCACATTTTCTTTATTCAGTCTATCATTGATGGGAAGTAATTTAATCACAAACACAGTTACCCTCATGATGTTCTTGCAATAGCCAGTGAGTTCTCATAAGATCTGATGGTTTTATGAAGGGCCTTTACCCCTTTGGCTAGGCACTTCTCCTTGCTGCCACCATGTGAAGAAGGACATGTTTTCTTCCACTTCTGCCATGATTGTAAGTTTTCTGAGGCCTCCCCACCCATGCTGAACTGTGAGTCAATTAAACTCTTCCCTTTATAAATTACCTTGTCTCAGGTATTTATTTATTAGCAGTGTGAGAATGGACTAATACAATTAATCTTCTCCCAAATTATTTACAATAGGTATACCTATAAAATAGGATCCCATTATTTTTACACTCATCCAAATTCAACTGTCAATTCTCAAGACACTATGTGATTACATTGTTTAAAGAATATTTTGCTGTTGTACTGTATGACTATGCAACAGGCTGCTTAACCAATTATTAATATTTTTAAAATATTAATGCTTCAGTATTACACAGAATTCTTAAAACTGAGTGAGAAAATTTTATATTTTATGTACTGATACATGTCTATGGAACTTCAAGAGAAATTTCAGTCTCTTAGGGTAATTCTGATTATGTCTAATTTTCAAGCAATGTACTAAATTTGCAATTTAAGCATCAGGCAATGAGGAAATCTATTATATTATCCAGATTTTGTAAATTGGGAAAATAAGTATAAAAAATTACATAAATTATACTAGGTATACACTTCTAGTAAACTGCAAAATCAAAAATAAACATTTGTCTGATTTTTATTCCCATTACCTTAAATATTAATACTAAATATTTGTAACCACCTTGTGTGTCAACCACAATCCTAGGCACTACCAATTTTACCACACAATTTCCTACAAATGTTTACCACATCATTTCCTACAAACCAACTTAAGTGGTAGTTATTATTGTATCCCATTTAAGGATGAAAAAGGAGGGTAAAAATAATTGACTCAAAGTCACACAGCCATTAATGGATGGAGCAAAGATCTGGACTCAGGAAACCTGTGAGTGATTCTTCATTACTGCACTGTTCTCTATCTTTCCACCTATGCTATAATGCCTTTCCCATTCTTTACTGTGTGTCAGTTTTTCATTTCCTATTCCTCTTTAATGTCTTCCAAAAGGCTCTGTGGACCTTGCAATTTCTTGAAAACTCCATCAGAACCCATGTTCAATGAAACGGATGACATCTTTTCTTTATCCTAGTCCTAGTCTTGGAACATGTTTAAAGTAAAACTTTATTGGGCACCAAGAGGTTTGCACCAGCTGAGTGTTTCCTTGCAGCTGTGCAATGCTTTAAATGAAATAACAAGAACATAAGACCTAACACCAAAATCCCTAGAAGAAAACCTAGGCGATATTATTCAGGACATAGGCATAAGCAAGGACTTCATGACTAAAACATCAAAAGCAATCACAACAAAAGCCAAAACAGACAAATGGGATCTAATTAAACGTAAGAGCTTCTGCATAGCAAAAGAAACAGTCATCAGAGTGAACTGGAAGCCAACAGAATGAGAAAAAACTTTTGCAATCTACCCATCTGACAAAGGGCTGA